>PVJO010031211.1:0-14573 GCA_004026905.1 Hystrix cristata
AGTCAACACTCAAAAGTCAATAGCATTCCTATACACAAACAATACACCCACTGAAAAAGAAATAACAAAAGATATACCTTTCACAATTGCACACAAAAAAATAAAATACTTAGGAATCTATCTAACAAAGGAAGTAAAAGATCTTTACATCGAAAACTACAGCACTCTAAAAAAGGAAATTGAAAAGGATATCAAAAAAAGGAAAGACATCCCATGCTCCTGGGTAGGAAGAACCAACATAGTGAAAATGGCTATACTTCGAAACTACTATACAGATTCAATGCAATTCCAATCAAAATACCACTAACATACTTCAAAGAATTAGAAAAGGCAATCATGAATTTCATCTGGAACCACAGGAGACCAAGAATTGCAAAAGCAATCCTAAGCAACAAGGGAAAAGCAGGGGGCATCACAGTCCCCGTCCTAAAACCATACTATAAAGCTACACTATTAAAGACAGCATGGTACTGGCAAAAAGACAGACCTGAGGATCAATGGAATAGATTGGAGGATACAGAAGCAACCCCAAACACACTCAAATACCTCATCTTTGACAAAGGAGCCAAACACTCTCACTGGAAAAAGGATAGCCTATTTAACAAATGGTGCTGGTAAAATTGGCTTATCACATATTGAAAACTAAAACTAGATATATGTCTCTCACCATGTACTAAACTCAAATCAAAGTAGATCAAAGATCTAAACATTAAAACAGAAACACTAAATTTACTGGAGAACAGAATAGGAAGGACCCTCGAAGACATAGGGGTAGGAAAAAAATTCATGATCAGAACCCAGACTGCACAGGAAGCAATACAAAGAATCAGTCCTTGGGACCACATGCTATTAAAAAGCTTTTGCACAGCAAAAGAAATCACCAACAGAGCAAGACGAAAACCCACAGACTGGGAAAAAATATTTGCTAGCTATCCATCGGACAAAGGCCTAACATCTAGAATATACAAAGAACTCAAAAAAATTAAACCTCCCAAATTTAAAGACCCAATCCAAAAATGGGCAACTGAAATGAATAAACATTTCTCAGATGAAGAAATAAAAATAGCAAATAAATATATGAAAAAATGTTCAGCATCACTAGTCATCGAGAGATGCAAATCAAAACAACGTTAAGATTCCACTTCACTCCAGAAAGAACCGCGTATATGGAAAAATCAACCAATAACAAATGCTGGCGGGGCTGTGGGGAAAAAAGAACCCTCCTCCACTGTTGGTGGGAATATAGACTGGTCCAGCCACTGTGGAAATCAATATGGAGATTCCTCAAAAAACTACAACTGGAGGTTCCATTTGATCCAGCTATTCCTCTACCGGAGATCTTCCCAGAAGAATTAAAATCGTCATACCACAAGGACGTATGCACCACCATGTTCATAGCAACACAATTTGTAATAGGTAAGTCTTGGAAACAACCTAAATGCCCAACAACCAATGAATGGCTAAAGAAAATGTGGTTTTTCTACACAGTAGAGTACTACACGGCAACACTGTTTTCATACATGCTGAGGAGGAATGTAAAGCAATTTAATAAAACATATCATGCCATTTGCTGTCATTTGCTCTCATTAGAATCAGAACTCGATTTATTATATATATATATATATACACACACAAATAGTATCTATAAACCTATTTCCATCAGATTTACTACAGGATTAAAAAGATAAGTGATAGCGATAATGCTTATGAGTCACTGATGGTTGAATATCTGGGTGATTCCTTTAGGAATGAGATATAACTTTTAACTATTTTTAAAAGAAGGAGGGCACCATAAGCATCATTTGGCCCCTTCCGTAAGTTTTGTTCACAGAGGAGAAGTTGTGGGAAAAAAATTGCCAGTTGGTATTATATCAAATTTAAATCTGAATTTCAGGTCCAGAAAGTGACCACAAAAATCTTTAAATTCACCTGTGCCTACCACGTAGTGCTCCCGTGAACACCCTTTATCTCTCGACCCTCACGCACTGCAGGCCCAGAGGCAGACTGCACGATTGTTTCAGGTCTCTGAATAGTAGAGCTAGAGTATTCCCACTGCCCTCATTTCTCAACATGTCTCTATTTTTCCCTTTTCCTAAAGCCTAATTATGTAGATAAAAAATGCAAGACTATTGGTCCTTTTGGGGAAACTTAAAGATCACACCGTGAACACGAGGTTTCCCAGAACACTTAGTTCTTTTCATTTGAGGACTTGGAAATACGCCAATACTCAGATACATGAACTAGGGAAAATATTGTGACTCCACAGTGTATCAAGTCAGGCCGTTGTTAAAACTGTGTTTACTAACAATGCATACTAATGATAAAAGCAAAAATAAAGTTAACCCTGTTATTACTTAGATATACAAAGCAAATACTGCCTTGAGTTCCTTAAATATTTATTTCTCATGGAATTATGATTAGTCAGATTATTTCGGCTATTTCTATGGTCTGTGCGTTCTTGAGATTGGATTATTGTCCCTGCCTTCATATTCACTGGGTTAACTGTATTAACTCAGTTCCTTTTTAAAGCTTTGCAGTGATTCTTATGCTTGGACTTTGGTATTTGGAAATAATCCAGCAACTTTAAAACAGGAGAGGCCATTTTAGCGGGAATTGCTTGCTACATTATTAACAACTGCATTTTGGGTTATCTGTGTTTTTCTTGCAAATTGCCTCCTTAAAATTTTGCCGAAGGGGGTACCTTCTGCCTTTCAGAGTATACAAGAAGGCAAGCTTTTTCATTCTATTTTTAAAAATACAAGCAGCATTTCTGAATCTTTCTGAACCCAGAACTCATTATCTTTGAATCTCTGTATCTTCAAAACCATGTGGTTTTGGTCTGTTCTGGGTCATTTGGGCACAGAATTTGAATACAGCCCTGTGCTAGCTAACAATTAAGGTAGCTAACAATCGTGAATTTCAGGTAAATGAGTCTATAGGGGCAAGTTCAGTCTAACTTAACATCATTTTATTTATTTCATCAATATCCTCAAAATTCTTAACCAAAAGCAGATCTTATGATGCTAATATATAAATGTATATTAAATTTTTGCTATATTTTTATGAGTGAAAATTCATTCTTATCTATTTTACCATTATCCTTTATTTCAGATCTTTATAGATGTCAACTTTGTTCACCTTTTAAATTTGGTAATGAAAGCATTTAATTGCCCACCAAACTTTGAGACATATAGTTTCCTTCATAGAGCAACTAATCTTGATTTTTCTGGTTAAGAATAATGACAGAAACAAGCTTTCTACATACGTACATAAAGTGAGATGTGCTTTAATTTTTAATTAAAGCTCTCCTGTGTCTGTAAAGGTAACTAAAATCTTAGTTCCAGAAGAGAGGAGCCCTCCACCTGGAGGCAGAACAACGATTCCATTATGCTGGAAGCTGAGACCTCTCTGCCTACTTTTGGGCTCCTTGTGTCTCAGCATTGACAAGCTAAAAAAGATATGGGTGGTATGTATGATTGTTATAGACTGCCGAGGAGAAACTGGACTACTATTCCATAATGGGGTAAGAAAGAATATGCTAGGAGTGCAGGAGGTTATCCTGCCTCGGTATTAGGGTCAATGGGAAAACACAGCAGCCCAGTCAGTCTGAGCAGGGTAACCAAAGACCCAGAGATGCCAGGAATGAAAATATGGGTCATCCAACCAGCTGAAGACCAAAACCTGCCGAGGTGCTTGCTGAAGGACGAAGCAATACAGAAAGGGCAGTAGATGAAGGTGGGTATAAATACCCACAGTGAATGTTTGACCAGATACAGAAATGAGGATTCTAATTGTCGTATTTCTTTCCTATTTTGTAAGTATGCGTATATATCTTCATTGTCTTTTCTTGTAATATATGTTGATTGACTTAATATCAGTATTTAAGTATTGTTAAATTTGCATAATACCATTTGAGTTACAGAATGTCAGAAGTATAAGCGTTATGCAAAGCAAAACTCTGCTGTCTAAGCTGGAGAGGGAATTAATGTGTTTCCATTTGTATTCAGGATAGTTGTATCATGTTAGGCATAACTATGAACTTGCTATTGTATTTGGGGATTAATATGGTTTAAAATCTGGTTTCCAAGGTGACAAGAGGTGGATTGTGACTAGTCATTGTACTAGGTCACAGTGACCAGAGTAGGAAACACCAAGCAAAGCAGTAAAGCATGCTCCCAGGTGTGTCTGTGGGTGGGTGACACACAGACTGGCAAACTGAGGAGGGAAGATTCACTCTGGATGTGGGTGGCACCAACCAACGGACTTGTAACCTAAGTGGAATAAAAAATACAAAGAAGAAGGAAATGTGCCGTTTTGAAAATCTTCAGGCTACAGCAGTTATCTTTTGCTTTCACCACCTTTGGACATCCGCCCACAGCTGGTTTCCAGGCCTTCCACTTTGGACTGGTGCCGCATCCTCACTCCCTCTTTCTCTGCAGCTCCCAGCTTCCTGGGCTGAGCCGCTCCTGGGACCCGCATGGCCCAGGTGGACTCTCCCATCTCTTAGCCTGTACACCTAATTTATAAATTCCCTCACATAATGTCACATATATTTCCTACTGATTCTGTTCTCCTAGACAACTGTTATGGTTTGTGTCTAGATGTCCCCCCAAAGCCTCATGTGGTAAGAGATAGCTGGATCTAGAGTGTGTGATTACTAAATTAGTCTATTGATCGGTTTGGCATCGTTCTGCTGGGATCAAGGATGTGAGGCTGAGATTGGGGGTGGGAGTGCGGGCCGCCCTGGGGGCAGGTAGCCTAGATAAAGGATACAGGAAGAAGCTAACTAGCTGCTTGTTTGCATTGGTTATTTGCTTACATTCCTTGCATTTTCCTCACTTTACTTTGCAGCCAGTGGGCTGCCGGTCTGCCACGTCAGCCCGCCCCTCTGCCATGCCGCCCTGCCTTGGACCCAGCGGACTATAGACTGAAACCTCTGCAGACTGTGAGCTAATAAACCTTTCTTCCCCTAACTTTGGGTGTCGAGTATTCTGTCCCAACAACGAGATAAAAGTAACTAAAACAACAACCCTAACTATCACACTAGAAAGGTACAAAGGCTGGGGCTGCAGATTTAGCACAGGGATTACAGTACTTGCCTTACAAGCACAAGGTCCTGAGTTCGATCCCCAGCGCAAAAAAAAGAAAATGAAAGACTCTTCTCCAGGAACCTGGATGTTTTGTTTCTTTGTTATGTCTGAAGCTCCTTCCCAAGTTACAGTTTACTATGCATTTTGCATCTGAATGTCTGAGCCATATACACAACGGAGATCATATTGATAAAAACAAGTAAAGCTTTCTAGTCTGATATATATGGATATCTGATATATATGGATTGAGGATAGTCTGTAGGAAGTATTCAGTTCTCAACCTTTTCAGGTCCTCAAAAGGACACTGTCAGAGAAGGAAAGCACTACAGATAGGGATAATAATGAGGATTAGACCACACTGGGAGGCTTGCTATTAAGGGTAAAGCTGCAGCTTGCTTCAAAATTTTACGCCAGGAATCTGCAAGGACAAGGAGTTCTGGAGGAGTCCCTCCAAAACCTAGCAAAAGCTCACCCTCCGTGTTGCTGACACTTGATGTGAGCATCACCAATAGTACGTGAAGGCCAGTAATGTCAGGTGGAGGTGTAACTACCACTTCAGTGGCAAAAGAGAGCAACAAAATACACATAAATTTATTTTCTTGGCTCTACAAGCTACTACTGTAGCAGAAACAACAGGGTAGGACACCAACTCAATAGAAAAAAATAAATACAGGAAAATAAATCAATACTCTCTATATTTTGGTAGTGGTTCACTGAATTCAGTTATTTAAAATACAAGAAAAGCCATCTGGCACAGGGAGGTGTTGATATACCCCTGAATAAAAACTTTACATTTATTTCTTCTTCTTTTCATGCCAGTCTAAAAAATTTATGTAGATAGTGCTCAAAGAGTAAAGTTGAATAGGAACAATTTTGAAATGTTCTCATGGATAAGTTAAGGTTTTCCAATCAAATATGTAACATTAATTTGAGAATGCAGTTTTTGAATCTGCATATATATCCTCCTTCTAATTGCAAGGGCTGGTAAAGATATGATATGTGTTTAAAGAAAAATATTTTATCAAAGTAAAAGACCTATTGCCATTAATTCCCTTCAAGACACTCCCCTTCACTTCAAACACACTTATCCCATCATTCCTGCCACCTCAAAGCAGTTGCCGAAGTCCTCTTTTGTGTCTTTGTGAGATGTAATCAAAAACGCAGTGAATGTGAGATGTAATTAAAAACACAGTGAGTACCATCCAACTAAAAGACAGGCTTTTAAAAAATACAGTATGGGGGCTGGGGATTTAGCTCAGTGGTTAGAGTGAGTTCAATCCCTGACACAACAACAACAACAAACACATGGTATGCACTTGCACACTGTTATCACCAACTTCTGCCTCTTCCCCAAAGTCAAAATAAACATGAGAGGCAAATATTTTGAGTCAATATTTTTACTGAAGCAGTCACGGCAACAAAAGTAAAGATTCTTACAAAAAGGACTTTGAAAATTGCTCCAGAATGTCCTAAGAATGATGCTATAAGTGCTTTCAAAGTGAGATGGAGTATCTTAAAGATTAATGGCAATGTGTCACTTACTGTGACAATTTTTTAATTTGAGAATTCATCATATTTTTAGATCAGACCTAGTTTTTTTTTTTTTTGAACTTTCAAATCAAAAACTAGGGAATTGAATTAAATTCATAGTGTAATTCATGCATCCACAAATTCACCATTGACTTTTCTCTATGGTTTCAATCTAGTGACTGCAAGAAATATGATAGTCTCTTAGCACAATTCTGAGATTCTGTGACTGGAAGTGAGAATTTAATAATTGGAGTATACTATATATTTGTGTTTTTTTTTTCCCCTTTTGGCTTTTTGAGACAGGGTCTCACTATGCAGTTCAGGCTGGCCTTGAACTTGGGGTTATTTTCCGGCCTCAGCCTCTGCAGTGCTGGGGTTACAGGTGTGCACCACTGTGCCTGGCTGTATTTTTACTTTTCTAAAACTGATATGTAGTATTTCCCCCCCCCCTGGATTATAGAATTCCTCATAGTCTTCAATTGTTTCTATGTAGTTAACTATTCAATCAACCAGAAATTTCCCCTAAAGTAGGCACAGAGTTCTATCTGGGTGATCATTTAGTTAGTTCCCATGAGATGTTACCTTTAAAATCCAGAAAAACGATATTTTATTTTGCCCCCTTTCAGCTCAATAACAAATTCAAAGTTTTTACCTTCATCTGTTAAACTTAGTCTGTTGTTCATACTTACGGCACCAACTGAATTTTGTTCACCTGTCGATAATGAAAAAATTCAATAAATCTATAGCACCACTGACAAACTAAAGAAAAAAAAATAAAGAAAACAGTCTAAAGAAAATAAGCAGTTCCTGGAATTCAGTAATTCAAACATCATCTCTTTGCAGTGTTCTGTTACTCAAAATGCAGATTTCCACAAGTGATGGCCATAGACTAAAAGAAGAAGTCAACATTTATTGATTCTCAAATTAAACTGTAAGCAATGGGACAATGATAATTACCAAAGGAAAATTGATGTGTTATTATAGGAAGAGAAATCAACAGATCCAATGCATCAAAAGCAGCTAATGTCATTATTTTGCAGAATGGTTAAAATTTTTAAGGAGAGCTAAATGAATTAATGGACATTTAAATAATAGTCTTATATAACTAAGTTAGCAGTAGAAGAAAATATAAATATAGAGAGGCATTAAGCCTTTGATAAAATCCAACATCCATTCATGATAAAAACCCTGAAGAAACTAGGTATAGAAGGACCTTATCACAATTTGATAAAATCCATTCATGGCAAGCCTATTGCCAACATCATACTAAATGGACAAAAACCGAAAGCTTCCCCCCTAAAATCAGGAACAAGACAAGAATGCCTACTATCACCACTACTACTCAACATAGACCTTGAAACATTAGCCAATGCAATCAAGCAAGAGAAAGGAATAAAAAGGATACATATAGGAAAGGAAGAAATCTAAGTATCATTATTTGCAGATGACATTATACTCTAAAAAGAAGACCAAAAAATTCCACCAAAAGATTTCTGGAATCAATAGCCAGATTTGGCAATATAGTAGGCAATGAATTCAACAGACACGAGTCAATAGCATTCCTGTATACTATTAATAAACCCACCTAGAAAGAAATTAGGAAAACAATACCATTCATAACAGCACACACACACACACACAAAAAAAAAAAAATCTTGAACACTTAGGAATTGACCAAACCAAGGAAATGAAGGCCCTCCATGACAAACCTACAGAACTCAGAAAAAGGAGATTGAAGAGGAAAAAATGGAAAGCTATCCCTGTTCTTAGATGGGCAGAACTAGTATCATCAACATGTCCCTACTTCTAAAACCAATATGTAGATTTAATGGAATCTCAATTAATATAACAGCATTCCTTGAAGAACTAGAGAAAATAATTATAAAATCCATGTGTGTCTGTGTATGCTTGAGTGGTAGTACTGGGTATTGAATCTAGCATCTTTTCAAAGAGCTACAGCCCACTCCTTTTTATTTATATATTTATTTATTTATTTATTGAAAGAAGATCATGCTAAGTTTCTAGGTTGCCTAGACTGGGCTAGAACTTAAACTTTTCCTGTCTTGGCCTCCCAGGGTGACATAATTTATATCAACATTTAAGTATAATCAATTTAAACCCTAGTACCAAATATTTAACAAAATAGAAGTTAAAGTTATTCCAAATGAATGTTTGAATGAATTGAAACAGCAAAAACATTATTTTACTATCATCTACAAGTAAGCATATATGTGTATGTATCTATGATTGTATGTGTAGCTATTTTATGAGATTTGTAGAATTGCAACTTAGTAAGTAAATGGTATAATATTCTAATAAAGGAACTGTCACAACCAATCAGCCATTTAGAATATCAGCTGTACACAAATTGTTTTCAGGTAATCACTACAAAGTTAAAATATGTAAGTGGACAAATAGTCCATAAATGAGACCACATCAAAAACTGAATATTGGAAAGCTTTATTATATATTTATGGGAAAGACTAATTTAAGTGTAATATAAAAGAAGAAACTTTAAGGAAAATATTAATTGAAATAATTCAATAAATTTTAAGTTATTTGTGGAGGCAAACACTTTAAAGAAAATTGGTAATCTAAAAACTCTAATCATGGCAAAGTGTGATTATTTCAGTGAAATAATGTTCCACGCTTATCTTGCATTCTGAATAGTTTAGATATTCCAAGCTAAGAGATTTACAGTCAAGTATGAAGTATGAATTTTCAAGGAAACATTACAAGAAAGAAATATTTAATGCATATCTCCATTCCCTCTATAAGCTAATTTTCTCTTTATATTTCGTGCAAGGAGTATTTGTAGATAAAAGAGAGAGAAAGAAAGAGAAACAGGGAAAGGGAGAGAGAGGCAGGCCAGCAGTCTCAGAATAAGGGTGTCAATTTTTAATAGCTGCTATAAACTGTATAGAGGTCAGCTTTCTTGAATATATAAAGGTACTTTTTCCAATACCAATTGTAAAAGTCATACCATTACAATGGGCACAATTATTTGGAACATACGGTTTTACCTAGAACTTCTCAGGAATTAATGTATAGATATAGTCATTTCTTTTGAAAGTAATAGTGCTGTAGAGATGTAATATTTCTCTGGCTGAATGGGAAATACCTGAAATAATGGGGAACAGAAAACCTTGTTGTCTCCGGATAACCACAAGTTCAGTGTTCAAACAGAAGAAGATAACAATATGACTTTTAAAATATGGTTTGAACAACAGAAGTGTAATTTTTTGAAACAGCGACTGGAAAAGCAGACACCTCAATTTAAGATGTTAAATTCACTACATTTATGAGATCGAGCAAGGGTTAGTTGAATAGTTCACAAGGTAGAAGCTTTTCAGAGAGATCCAAGTTTAACATAAGAAATTTCAAGTCACGATGCTACCAGGTATTTTGTGAAAAGATAGATTATGCAGGATGTTTTCAAAGGAGAGGGTATGGGACCCAGTAAGACAGCAGTGTTTAGGAAGAAAGCAGTGAAAATTGGGAAATGAGAATAAATAAAATACTGGCATAATGATGGGTTTGCATGTTGAGAAGCAGCAGAGGAGAACATAATGGAGAGACTGAGCTGACAAAGTGACACGGACTTAAGGCAAACATGAAGTCAGTGCACTGAGTGGTCCCCTTGGAATTTTAACAGAAATGACTGATTCACTTAATACTCAAAAAGAAAAAAAAATCCATTTAAAAGTTGAAAAGCAGATAGAAATAGAACACACAGGTGGAGGTGGCAGGAGCATAAATTTATACAATTGTGTGAGAAATGATTTGCCAATATTTGTGAAAGCACAACACAGAAATACTTGAGGCTCTTGCAACTCCGCCTCTACATATTTACCAAAACTGTAATTGAAAGTGTTCGGCAAAAGGGCATACATAAGAGTGTAGAACCAAAGGTCATTTCAAAATAGCATTTAAGCTCTCAATATTTCTGATATTTGGAGGACTATTATTGAAATATAGTTCAAAGGCTCTTTTGAGGTAAAGCATTGAAGGTAGAAATGCTTCATTAAATAGATACGGGTACCTAGACATATGGTTATTAGACAATTTCTGACAAACTGTAAACATACACATTTGAATAAAGTCTTATGAAATATTTGTATTTCAAAACACACATGTAAATTTAAAAATCAATTGCTTATAATTAGTATTACCTACCCATAGTAGGTAAAGAGTTGATATATTTTTGTGTATAAAATTGCTTTTACAACATTATCTAAAATATAGACAAAATGGGTAGGACACTTACATACACCAACTTTCTACACGACAGTTTACAAAAAAGACAGAAATCAGAATTATTTGATTATCCTGGAAATAAAAGAAATGCAAACTTAAACAATCAGATTTATTCTGATGGGTTTATGAAATAACAAACTCTACTAGAAAGCAAAGGCCTTTTTATTCATTTCTAGTGGTAAAACAAATGGTACAAAATATTTGGATGCTAATAGGACAAATATATCACAAATGTCTAAAATATACTTAATTTATGACTGAATAAATGCATTCACTTTATTTTTTCCAACAAACAGGGTCAAAATTTTATTACTATTTTATTTGTTTTATCATTAATCACAGTGATAGATAATGAGACGATACCATAATATGTATCTGTAACAGATTGTTTAAATAATTCCAATCTTTTATTGGTGATTGATTTTCTGTTTGTTGCACTTTTAAATAAGAGTACATAATAAAGAGCTTGGTGGATTCACAGTACATGGAAGATGAAATTAAAATTCCTTAACACAGAATGCAAAGTACTTCACAACCCGTAGTCAAAACCTCTTTCAAAGTGTGTCTCCAGTCAAGTCCCAATATAGTTTTCTTCAGCCTCTTAGAAATATTTCTCACTTATCACAAAACACACATCAATTAATCCAATGAGAATATCGATACAGCCACATGGAACAACGAGTTTCTCCTACACTGCCTGATGTGTGTTCAGCAAATTAGTGCCAAACTTGGGGCCACTTCAACAAAATCTTTTCATTTTTTCCAAAGAAGTAAAGTCATGTGTTGGACCAGTTATCCAATTATGTGTACTCTGAACTTGCCTATGCCAACTAGAAACCCCAAATTTATCTCACACAGAGATTTAGCTGACTCACCGTGCCATATTCATGGCCTGACTCCCTATTAATGCCTATTTTAATAATATTTGTTATACTCTGGACTCCTGTAGCTTTATTTTTTCTGCACCACATTAGGTATCTCATTACATTGCAGAAATATAACTCTTTTTCCTCTTCCTTTTCTCATCTGCCCAAATAAATTCTGAGCTCTCTGAGTGGGGAGATATTTTTTTTAAATGTTCTGGTGCTTAAAATAATACTACATATGTGTTATAGGTGGTTACTAAAATTTGTTTAATGGATATACAGTGAGTCAATAAAAAGAAGAGGGGTTGTCATATATATGTGTGTGTGTGTGTGTGTGTGTGTGTGTGTGTGTGTGTGTGTGTGTATATGTATCAGTTACTTTTCTAGAGGCAATAATTTGTAAGAGAGCAGATTTAATATAGGACATTTACAAGTTACAACATTCACACACACAAGCCAAATGCAGGAAGAGTGCAGAACATCTACCTACATACTGGAGACCCAAAATATCCAATCAAGGGCTGGGAGCCTGCAGCAACAGCCCATGTATGTCTCTGTCTTCACTAAAAGGCTGTAAAAATCTACCCTGGAGACTGGATACGATGCTTACAGTGGAGATGAAGACCAGAGCTCCCTTGAAACAAACAGCAGCCATCCCTGATGACAACAAGGCCCCGAGCTCCTTCTGCGATGAGTTCCTTTTGGGAGAAGCAGCCACAACAGAGCTTCTCCTGGGAAACAGCCCACAAGTATCTTCTGTTCCCGTTCCCCTTTATGTTGTGTCGGCAACAATCCTCAGGTAGGTCCTCTATGCCCAGAACCGGGCGTTCCTGCTCAAGTTGACCATATCAGTCCAACACACACACACACACACACACACACACACACATATGGTGTTGTTATATATCTTTTATGACAACATTACAAAGATATATTTATCTTTTATAAAAACACATGTATGCATGTATAGTTTGAAATGGGACAAAAGAGGAATGACAAATGTATCTTTGTATTTTTGGGTGTCCAGGAGGTACAATGAGAGAATACATTTTATATTTCCTGATTTTCTGGGCAAAATATAAAGGCCTGTGATATTTAGAAAAAATTTAATATGTTTGGAATTCTTCCGGGGTGTCAGAGTAACATGTTAGTAAATAATTCAATTGAAATATAGTATGTGGACCAAAAAGCTAATAAATCATAATTCTGCAACTCAATATTTTTGAGCATTTGAGCACTACTGAGGCCTTCTGCTTCCTCTCAAATTGTTTAAAAGCACAAGAAAATGTCACTCCTATCTTAACGGTGACAGAAAGCAGATAACTCCCTAAAGACTACAATTCTGTGAGCTCAGCGCGGTCTGAGTGCTCAAGTTAACAAGGTGAACTAAATTTCCCTGAGTGACAAGGTCCTTCTGAACTTACCAGACACCTGAATATTCTCTTGTTAATTTTTGTTAACCTTGGCATTGATCTGGAAAGGAATCCACTTCCACTGAAGCAAGTAAAAAGTTACTTGCTGATTTTTGATGAATCACTAAAAGCCACCGTTAGCCCAAGACATGGATGAAGTCTACTGGAACTGTGATAAACACTGAAGGCCAAGCAAAGAGCCAGAAAGATTTTCCCAACCCGCACAGGAAAAACACATGCATGAAGAAGCCAAGCCCGGTTTCTGGACTCTTTTCTCACCCCCTAAAAATGCTCAAGTGGTTACCTGGGTTCAAGGAAATATTCACTGCTTCGGGCTTGGAGTCATAAAGGTAAAATTATCTGCCACTTGGTTAGACTTTCAGAACTGGGGCTCTGAGGTTATTCAAAGCAAACCTTTTCTATCCTTGAGAAAGGGGCAAGAAACAGCCTTATGCCCAAACCCTCTAAAGACACCAGTCAGCACTTCTCAGTCCCAAGGAGGTAGGGAGATGTATGCTGATATTACTTCTACCTTTAAACCTCAGGCTCACAGGCTCTAAGACAAGTGCTGGATCGAAAGAATTAAGAACCTCCTGAGTCTGGCTCAAGATCCACATTGAAGAGTAAGCAACAGTAATCTGCCAGTCATTTGCTGAACTACAGGCAGAACCAAAGTGAGACTGTCCTCGCTGGTAAACAGGAAGAGGTTGCCAAGACCCAACAGTTAAGGGAATGACGAGAAAAACTCTTCAGTGATCCAGCCCAACAAGGTGCATAAGGTTGCAGCAGTTTTCCACTAGAAATAATTGAAGCTGGAGTTCTCTGAAAGTGACTCGCCAATCAGTAAACCCAAATCCAATTTACTTGCTCCTAAATCCACTCAGTGGCCCATTATCTTCACCATCACAAGAGAAAATGTGTGCCTATTAAATAGCACTTCTTGTGGGATTTGCTCTTCCATAAAAATTATCCAGCATTCCACCAAAGAATTTAAAACAATCCAGAAAAGAGAACAAGAGTAAAAGTGGTCCACAAATCATGCCTGAACCTGTCTCGTTGGTTAGACATTGTGTACATAGTCCTTAATAATTATGATTAATACAGTAAAAATCTATTTAAAAAAGCAGTTATGCTAGGTCAACATTTTGTCAGAGTAGTCGGGTCTTCACCTGGTGGGATGAGGTCCAAATTTAAAAAGCTAATCTCATCCAAGAACACCCTCACTGCGACATTCACAAACAATAATATTTGGTCACATATCTGGACATGTGACCCAGACAAGTCTACATGTTAAATTAACCATCACAAGTGTGAAATTATTAAATGAATGAAAATTAAAATTATATGGAGTAAAATTCTTCTAGATTTAGTTGTTTCTCTTTACTTACTGGTTGTGTATACTTACATACACACACACA
>PVJO010031212.1:0-14576 GCA_004026905.1 Hystrix cristata
TGCTGGGGTGGATCTCTGCAAGGAATCCAGCTGGGGGTGGGTTCAGCCCATAGTGCTTCCCACTCGCTGCTCTCACCAAGTTTCCAGAAATGTTGAGTGAATAGTTCTCAATTTGCAGTAAGTTTTTTGATCATCTTCCAGAGTGTGAATAATTGTCCTCAATAACTTTGACCAGTTTAATATATCTTTCTGGGGGAAGATTGCTCAGACCCCTCACGCCACATTCCAGAAGTTCTGCTTCTAGCTAGTCTCATTTTGTGAAGTGTCAGTTCATTTCCTTCACACATAGTCTATCGGCCTGTCTTTCCCCTGAGATTACAAGTCAGGTGAAGTCAGTGCAGGCCTGTCTTTGACTCTTTCCTGTCCTGTGTGTGAGTTCATCTCACCTAGTCCCAACACCACACTGTCTTCTTTACTATAGCTCCACGAAAAGTGTTAACAGCAGACAGAGCAAGTTCTCTAGTTTGTCGGTTTTCCAAGATTGCATCGTTGGTGACTCTGAGATACTAGTGAATTTTGGAATCAGCTTATCAATTTACACAAGGGAGAAATAAATAGAAATTTGATTGAGATTATAGTTAATACGTAAATTATTATTTTAGGGGGAATGCTGGGGCAAGCACTCTACCTCTGAGCTGAATCCCCAGCCCCATTAATGTGTAAATTATTTTGAAGAGAATTAGCATTGATAATATATTGAGTCTGGTCCCAGAACATGGTATGTCCCTTTATTTATATCTTAAACATGTTTATCTCTCAAAATGTTTTACACTACAAAGTCCTTGCATTTTATTAAGTTACTTTTAAGTGTTTGATGTTTTTGGTACTAGTATATGTAATGTCACTTTAAAATTTAATTTTGTTTTGGGTTTATAAAACTACAACTATTTTGAAATATTCAATTGATAGTCACTCCAAAACTCCTCCCTTCTTTCAAGTTAAATTAAGTCTGTTAATTAAGTCTGTTTATTTACCTCAAGTGAGAAAGATTGTCTTTGTCCTCCTCACTTTGCAGTATTTCACTGACACTGGACCACATAAGGCCAAGTTGTGTGGTTTATCCATCCCTTTTTGCCTCCATCTCTACCCTGCCCCTCACAGACAGTTTTCACGTTGTAGGTCTATGTGTTTGTTCTAGAGTTACTGCTCTCTGGAGTCCTGTTATGTACTTTTGGACTTTGGGGTTTCCCACTTGGCGAAATGACAGTAGAAGTAACAGGGGTCTTTCTGACTTCTGCTCTCTCACAGCTAGTGGAGCCCGAGCCAGAGATATTGTACATCAAATTCATGGCTGTATTTTCTTGTATGAAAATAATGTGTGGTAGTGCTTCAAATCAAAGAGCTGGCCTAATACCACAGGTCTGGGTCAGGGTCTGACCAACCTTCTGAGGGTTGGTAAGAATGTGGATGCAGAGTCGCAGGGCAGTGGCTCTCCACGGGCGTTGCTAAGGGCCATTCTCACTAATATGAGATCTGTAACTGCCACCGTTACATTCACAAGTGCCCACTGTTTCAGTGTGCACTCCGTAAGGCTGAGGTGTGTGTAGATTCACATATCTAGGACTCGCAAGCCCTGCAATGGAAACAACCCTACGTGCACATGGACCATCAGCATTACAGCAAGTAAGGGCTGTTGTGAGAGGGCCTCAGGGGTTGCCGGCAGGGTCCGTTTTCCACAGTCCACCTCTCATTTGCATTATTTTGGAGTTCTGTTTGTTCTGGCCGAGGCACAGTTTTGGGCAGTGTGGTAAACAGATAAACGGCCACTGTCCCGCCCTGCACCCTGGGCACATCCACAGCGTGTTGCGAGCAGCTGCTCTGGCATCCTGTCCCAAGAACCACTTTTTGGGAGCAGGGGAAGAGAGGATGACGGGAGACAGCAGTGAGCACCTGAAGAAGCGGGGCCTGGAGAGGGCAGAGGCCATGAGAGGGAGAGACCGGGCACAGGAAGACAGGGGTCTCCTAAATCTGGCCAAAACTAGTCTCAAGTCACTGAGTAACTAAGTATATTCAGATCAAACATATCAAATGTTTGCAATAAGTTCTACCACAGGATACAGAATCAACATATAAAAAACCCTCATAACTTTTCTATACGTCAATAGTGAACTTTTTGAGAATGAAATCAGGATAATAAGTCCATTCACAATCACTTTAAAACATGTCTAGGAATCAGCCAAGCCAGGGAGGTGAAATCTCTGCAGTGGAAATTATAGGACACTGAAGACAGAAATTGAAGAATGCATCAGAGGACGGAAAGACCTCCCATGCTCATGGAGCCGCAGAATTAATATTGTCAAAATAGCTAAAAGTGATCTATAGATTCAATGTAATCAAAATTCCAATGACATTCTTCATGGAACTAAAAAAAATCCTAAACTTCATAGGAAAACATAAAAGACCTAGAATAGCCAAAGCAATCCTTAGCCAGAAGAGTAAGGCCGAAAGCCTCACAATAACTGATTTCAAATTATACCACAAAGTCACAGTAATAAAAACAGCATGGTACAGACACAAAAATAAACATGTGGTCCGAGGGAACAGAATAGACACAGAAACACACCCACGCATCTGATTCTGGTTAAAGGGGCCAAAACATGCATTGGAAGAAAGACATCCTCTTCAACAAACAGTACTTGGAAAACTCTATATCCACATGCAGAAGACTGAAACTGGGTCCCTGTCTCTCCCCCGTATGAAAACCAATTCAAAATGGATCAAAGATGTAAGTATAAGATGTGAAACTTTGAAACCACTGGGAGAAAATGTGGGAGAAACTCTTCAAATCAGAGGCACAGGCAAAGACTACCTGACTAGAAATCCAATAGCACAGGAAATAATAGTAAGAATCAGCAAATGGGACTACAAGAGTGGACGGGAAATAAGGAGAATAAAGATAAGCCATGTGCAGGAAACTAATAAACTCAATGACTGTAAACATTATATGTCGTAAACATGAGCTAAGATTAGTATCAGTAAGACTGAAAATGGGGAAGGGGAATTAGGGGATGAGGGAGGGAGCAAGGAGCATTTCTGAAAATGGGGAAGGGGATTTTTTTTTTTAAAGGAAGCAAGTTGTATTACGTACATGTACCTACTCCCCAAGATGACTGCGAAATGCATGTACTGCAAACATGTACTAATAAAAAACTTTGTAGACGCCAGTGAAAACACCTAACAGTAAATAGCCTATTGAATTGGAGAAAATCTTTGCCAAGTACTCTTCCAACAGCGGATTAAAGTCTAGAACGTATAAAGAACTCAAAAAGTTTAATACCAAGAATACAAATAGCACAATCAATAAATGGGCAAGTGAATTGAACCAACACTTCTCGAAAGAAGTACAAATGGCCAATAAGTGTATGAAAAAATGTTTGATACCTTTAGCCATCAGGGAAATGCAAATCAAAACTACACTGTGATTCCATCTCACCCAGGTCAGAATGGTTGTCATCAAAAATACAAAAAATAATAAATACTGGTGAGGCTTCTGGGTGTGGGGAAGGTAACCTTCTACACTGCTGATGAGAATGTAAATCAGGACAGTCATTTTGGAAAGCAGTATGGAGTTTCCACAAAAGACCAAAAATAGCACTATCATGCAATTTAGTTAGGCCACTCCTTAGTATATTCCCAAGGAATTAAAAGTCAGCATAGTATTCTGCATATTGTGTGTATTGTGGCACAATTCACCATAGCCAAGGTATGGCACCAACCTAGGTACCCATCAACCGAATGGATAAAGATAAAGATATGTCTGTCAAAGATAGATATATATTTACACACACAGGTATATATATATACAATGGAGTACTATTCAGCCATAAAGAAGAACGAAATTATGTCCTTCACAGGAAAACTGAGAGACCTAGAAATTAATATGTTAAGTGAAATAAGCCAGACTCAGAAAGACAAACATCACATGTTTTCCCTAATATTGGAGGTCCCAAAAAATAATGGCATGAAAGTAGCAGGGACAGTATTACTAGATAAGAGTAAGGGAGTAAAGAGAGACTGTAAGAGAGGTAACAGGGAGCATGAATGTGACCGTGTATGACAACACCACATGGAAACCCATGTTTTGTAAAATTAGTAGGCACTCATAGAAATATATTTTTAAAAGTTCTACCAAGTCACATTTATTTTTATGTCTGAAATGCCTGACATCAAATAAACAGTTATTTTAAAAATTCGGTGAATCATAACACTATGACATAGCCAACCTTTAAAAAAATGAATGATTTATTTAAAAGGTTGAATGTGTCAGACGAGCATCTAAATCAGCAAGAGAAAAATCAGATATCCTGCAGCTGGGGCAGCCAGCAGAGACAGGCAGAGGGGCAAAGTGGTGAGATTAAACAAGGATTTTCCCCAAAAGAAATTAGAAAAGAGTGTAAAATACATTATTACATGGATGCAACTAAAATTACCAGTGTGTTTGTACTGCGCCTGATCCTAAAGAATATCTGTTCCTACCTTAAATTGCATTGTGATTTGCTGTATTGTTCATACAGGCTACCACTTCTCTTGGATCAGGACACGTCTTCCTTCCTTCCTTTCCTCCCTCCCCCCTCTTCTCTTCCTTCCCTCCTTCCTTTCTGCCTTTCTTCCTGTGGTGCTGGAATCAGCTCTGGGCCTTGCACATGCCAGGCGAATGCTCTCTCTCTCTCTCTCTCTCTCTCTCTCTCTCTCTCTCTCTCTCAAGTGCACCCCAGTCAGATGAGTCCTCTTGCTTTTGCTTTTGTTTTCTGCCTGTGACAGGATTCAGGAGTGTGCCAAGTTCCACACTCAGCTCGTGGATATCTTGGGACAGGGCAGCCTAAACACCCAGCACACTTGTGCTCTTTGCTTTGCTTGATTCTGCCTGCAGCTGCCCACACGGTGCCTGGGGCAGTAAGGTGCAGGCACAGGAGGGTTGAAAAGATTTCTGTCATTCTATGTTCCTGTCCCTTCTGGCAGCGCTGTCCTCTGGGGAATCACTGCAGTCCTATGGGAAGAGTGCTTAGCAGGGCCAAGACGACCTGGGGTCAGGCCCACTCTTACTGTTTTTAGTTGTGCCATCTTTGGCTATTTCCTGAACTTGGGGCCTCATTTTGGGTGCTTGAGAAACAAAAGGTTGATTCCATAGTGTCTTAAGGTCCTCCCTGCTTCTAATCGTCACTTCCATGGCTTTTCTAGTACCCCTAACGGTAGGCTCCCGGTCCCGCAGTGCACAGGGCTGTAGAAGTGGGCTACATGGCTAGGAGAGGAGCCGGGTTCAGGCTAAAGAAAGGTGTCGGAGCCAGTGGCAACGTGTGCAGGGGAGAAAGGTGCTGGTGCAGTGTGCAGGTCATGACTGATCTCCATTCATCTGAGCATGGAGACCTTTGAGCACGGAGCGTTCATCTGAGCATGCAGTTTGGGAGAAGCCTCCGAGAAATGGGCAGGAAGCTCTGAAAGGCCTGGGAGGATTGGTCAGGTTGGGACTGTGGGTTTGGGAATCATTCCCCGAAATAAGACAGTGACAGCTTCAACACAAAGCAGAAGGTCAGCATAAAGGACTCCAAGGAAACCCACCCTCGGGGCAGGAGAAGGGCTGAAGGTAATAGGAGGGCTAGAAACAGGCTCTACAGGGGTCCTGAGTCATTTTTCTGGGATCTGGCCAGCCCGGAAGCCCAGGGAGCCCACAGAGCCCCTCAGGTGGGCTGGAGGCATCCAGCAGGCTGCAGAGGAAGATGCAGAGGACACGCTGGCCCTTCTGGCATCAGGCCTGGGCCTGGAAGGCTCTTGTGTTCGGCACTAGCGACTTCAGGTCAGGCCCTACAACCAGCCTTTGCTCCTGGAGGTCCAGAATCCGAGGGCAGGTGCAAGGGGAGGGCCCGGCAGTAACAGGGCTCCTACCCCTCTTCTGGGCAGAACTGGGACCCCGAGAGGATCCGACTGAAGCGGTTCCACAAAACTTCCCCTGAGGCTGCCTTGGCCCTCTGGGCCTGTGGTATGGACCAGGCATTCATGTCTCTTTTGCAGCCTATTGAGATCCTTAGGAAATGTTTTGAAACCAAAGAAAGAGAGCCCATCAGGAAGTATTTTGAAAACAAAAATAGCATTTTCAAACAGCCTATTATCATCATTCAAGGCTAAGATGTCACAGCTACGAAGAACAACCCCATCGTTATGTAAGCGGTGTGTTCATCTCATTCCTGGGGATGTTCCACAGTCCGGGGCTCCGACAGGGTCACAGCATCCAGAGAGTTTTCTCCGGTGTTTTCTGCTTTCAGCCTCCAAGCTTTTGTCTGTGGACAAGTGTGAGCATCGCTGTGATGGGGCCACACGACCCGTAGCCAGAGACGACAGAACCTGCAAAACAAGAGACAGGGGCACCTAAGGGGGCAGGGAAAGAGCCTGGCTTTTCAGAAACAGACTCCCAGCCTCCCGGGCTGGAGAAGCAGGTTAATTCTGTGTATCTCTTAGAAGGAGAAATAATAAAACTGCAGCCACAAAATGCAAAGTAAATAGGAGCGCCCCTCCCCGAGCCTGCTGGCTTTGTGTGATCTGCACACTGTACTCTTTCTTCCTCTGTCCCCAAGGACCTTTCCTCTGAGCCAGTCCGCCCGTGACACCAGGAACCTGGCAGTGCTGTCTCAGCCCAGCTACTCCAAGCATCTGACACTGCTGCCTTCCACCTTCCGCACAGACTTCCTGTTTCCATGCCTTGAGGGCCAGGTGATGAGCCTGATTTTGTAGTGTGAGCTGGTCCTCGCCGCCTGTGCTGCTCTTGCACACTA
The DNA here is from genome assembly GCA_004026905.1 of Hystrix cristata. Taxonomy (NCBI): domain Eukaryota; kingdom Metazoa; phylum Chordata; class Mammalia; order Rodentia; family Hystricidae; genus Hystrix; species Hystrix cristata. The sequence continues at coordinate 6,765 of PVJO010031212.1, forward strand.
AATGACTCAATCCCAGTACCGCCTGCCCCGCCCCTCAAGTTCCTTTCCCCACCATGCCTCATCCTCTCAGTCTCCAGGCTCTGCTAGCAGTAGGATGAATTGTGTGGTTAGGATGGACGGGAGGTTGGGACGCCTGGCTAAGAGGGCCTTAAGCGTGTTCAATGTGCCATTGTTTTCGTCTGCAATATATTTCACACTTTGTGTCTTCATGGTCACCATCTTGAACCACAAAATGACCGCTGTGGTTCTAGACATCACATTCTCACTTAAAGATGGGGGCAGTAAGAAGCGGGTGTATTCCTCAGAGGTCTCATCATTTTACTGGGTAAAGAATCTTTTCGAGAAGACACCATCCCCCTTGCCCCTCTTCAGAACTGGGTCATGTACCTGCTCCTGTGCCATTTACTGACAAATACGAGCTAGCTTCAGATAGACCAACTATAATTCACTCCTTAAGGCAGGAAGAATGGGCCCATCTTCCCCATCAGGAGATATGTACCTGGTACCTGAATAGGACTAGAGTCTAGGAGTAGGAAGTGAGGGTCGATGAGGAACAGCCTGGAAGTGGGCTGCTGCAGAGTCCCTCCCTTCCCTCCCCTGCTCTCTCAGTGGCCCAGTCTCAGCTCTTTGCTGGCCTGTTTGCTTACCCCAGTGTGGGAGTCTATCTGGCACCCTGACTGGCAGTTCAGGTGGCGTTTCAACTTTATCAGCTTTGGGATCCACCCTGATCAGTGAAGCACACACACTTCCAGGTCTGGGAGGTGTGGGCTTGGGGTCTATGTCTGGTCCCTTGTCCCTGTCACCCTTCCTCTTCCCCTGCTATGCTTTCTTGCCACATGAACTCAGAACTTTGTCCAGCAAGCCTTTCCATCGCAGCATCTGTGCCAGGGAGCTGACCGCCCATGGACTACAACCGTGAGCAAATTAATCTCTCCTTCCAGGTCCTCATGAACTCCAGACCTCACCTTTCCAACCCCAAACTCTTGCCAGCTGCAGCGGGGACCTCGGGGTCCCACTAGAGGGCAGTTCCCCTCTGCAGCCTAAGGCAGCGCTGGGTGGTGGGAAATGTCCCAGACCAGCACCAGGAGGCCAGGGCACCACCTGCTTGGTGAGGGGCTCTGTAGTAACAAGATCACTTTCAGCTCTGATATGGTTTCTTCTGGTGAGTTTCACACTTGCACTTGCCTGGTTCTTAATATCGGAACAAGGGGAGGAGAAGATTTTTTAGGGGAAGCATAGGAAATATACTGTAGTGCCATCGCCAGCCAATAAATACGGTACTGGAAACATGCCTAGTTCTTGGTCTCTCTCCAGAGTGTAAGAGATATTTCCCGATTCCGACCAGATGCTCCATATATTTTTGTTATTATTTACAAACTTCACCACGGCTCTCTCCTTTCCCTTGCCCATGTGGCTGAATCCAGTGAATCTAGTGGACTTCCCCGCCTCTGCCAAGGGCCTCATGTTCTTTGCCTCCTCTTTGGCTCTTAATTCTGCCTCTCTGATCCATCTGCCTACTTTGTTACACCCCAGTGGTGTAAAATATTTATTTTATTTGGGAACCTAACGATATTAAAAACACAGTATGTATTATTTATCCTCCACCCGGGGAGACGGCCTTCAGGGCCCCACCGGTGCTCGGCAGCAGTAAGTGCGAACACGACTCTCAGTGCTACACTTATTTTGTTTACTGCAGAATTTAGTACAGGTGGAGGGGCAGGGAGACTCTGCCTTCCTCCTGGGAAGATTTTTCATCAGGTTGTAAAAACGTAAATTTAAGTATGCAGCAGGGCCCGTGGGAGCTGGTGTTTTCCACTCGAATTGCAATGTCTCGGCTTAGTCACTGAGCCCAGGGACTGGCTCGGCGTCCGAAGTGACATCAGCAGCCCCAAAGGCTGGTCCGCTGGCTGAGCCTGCTCATTGCCACTGAAGCCCGGCTGCAGTGTGGTACCCGCCTCCTGCTGCCTGGATCCGTGAGGCCTGTGCCTGCCCTGCAACTGCCCTGCAACTGCTCACCCGTCGGTGCGTTAGAACTAGACAAAGACGCCGTGGGGGAACACGCACCACTCTTTTCCCATTTGATAGTGAAGGGTAGAGGTGGACAGAGTCACCTGTGCATGCTCAGGCAGGCAGGCAGAAAGCCAGGCTTGGCTGTGGATGCTGTGCCGGAACTTACCAATGTGTGCCTGTGTGGACACACTGCTGATTTATTCTCTGCAGCTGGAAACTGACCTTTACTCTGTTCCTCTCCCCTTGGGCTCTTGATGTTTGCTGAACTATCTTTCCATCCTGACCCGTGTGTGTGGAGGGAGTTCCCTGCTCCTAAGTGTTCCAGAAGCTTCCATCTTGCTTGTGCTATCAGAGACTCCTGTTGTCCCAATGCCCTCTGGCTTTTAGGAGCTCTGGGAAGCCTTCATCTTCATTATTTCAACCTGGAGAATGTTGCAGAGCAATGCTCCAACTCACTGTCAGTGTTTCCAGAAATAAAAACCAGGGACCACTCTGGATGGCAGGGTAGCCCCTTCCACTGGGGAAGTGGACCTGTGTGAGGCAGATTTATGACCACTAGAAACAAGTGCTCCCCAGTCCCTCTGGTCCCTCACTGTACGGTGCCTGGCTCTTGTGTGTGTCAGATGGTCTGCTGTGTCTTCTGCTGGGGAGTCCCCTGCATATATGACATTCCACAGGGGAGCCTTCCCTGTGGCCCAGAAAGGCCGTAGATGGGGCAAAACTGAACCAGGGAGCACACCATAGGCCTTCACTGGCAATGGCTCGGGAGTGTCAACTGAGAAGAGGTGACTAGTGCAGGGCTGCCAAGACTCTTGGGGCACCACAGCCTCTGGACAGTGGCCCCTGATCCTGTCTTCCTGGGTGCTACCCACCCACCTCATCCTCCTTCAGCCAAAATTACCAGAGCCAAACATTAGGAGCAAAATCATTAAAATAAAAAGAATAAATATGCCGGATGAAAAATGGATTATTAATTCAAGCTGTGCCCTCCATCACAATAATAAATGACCCAGCATTAGGGAAAGCCAGTTGCTAAATTAAAACTAATGGGGGACGGTGCGTGTCCCCCACCAGCCCATGGAGCCCTGTGGGGGCCGGGCCCTCCCTGCCCGTCTCCCAGCCTGGCTGCTCCCTGGTTGACAGTTCCTGCAACCCCAAACTGACAGCTCCTCAAACCTGCTGAAGAAACCCAGCATTAATTAAGTCATTGCTGGACTGTAATTTCCTTGAGAAGTAAAAAATTCTCACACAAGAAAAGGTTACAGAGACCTTTTCTGTGTCAAAATTACCATGCCGCATGAATATTAATGCTCTTAATGAAGACAACCTTTTTTTCATCAGGAAGGTTCTGGAGCAGGTGCCAAGCTGGGACTCTCACTCTGGGCTTTATAGTCTGGGAAGTCATTTGGCACAGGGCAATGGTCCCCGCAGCCAGGCCCTTCCCCTGTGTGTCTCACACGCCAGGCCGCTGCTCCTCTCTGGGGCTGAGGACAGGGAAGGCAAGGAGCTGGGCTCCCACATGCGCATCCCACATGCTCTTCCCTGGGCTGGACGGCACCTGTGTCCCCCATTGCCCTGTCCTCACCGGGAATGCTGCTCCAGGGAGCACAAAGCCCAGCGTGGTAATGACGGCCTTGTCCTGTCCTCTCAGCCTCTCCCCTCCTACCTCGGAGACACCTCGCTGGCAGAGACTGACCACCCCACTAGCCGGGTGTCTGCAATTGTGTCGCCCACCACAGCCCTCAGGAGGACCTGGGAGGCCCCCAGCAGGCATCACCAGCCCCCTGGCTCCTAAGGTAGCAGTGGAGCCCTGATCTGGGGTCTGAAATTACTGCCTACTCGAGGTGCAACATGGAGAAATTTCCGGGTACCACTGGGCTTTTCCTTCCAGAAAACTAGGACGCTCCCCTTCCCACCTGACCCTTTAGATCTGAGGAGGCCTTAAGAGAGGCAGTTTGGAGTTTGTCAGTGGATGCTACTAGTAGGAGAGACTTAAAATGTAACTATGATTAATAATAATTTATGGAAATATTTTGACTCAATATTTCTGGTCTTTGGTTATTGTCACTCCAGTTCTTTTGTCTCTTCACTTTGTGAGATTGCAGAAAACAAGGACAGCCACACCAGCTCCATGCGGAGAGGTCTCTGCAACGAGGCTCTGAACCTTCCCCAAGGGCAATGAAATCACAGGCTCGGGGATGAGGAGAGATGATTTATTAAAGTAAATTTAGCGACGAACCAATATTTAGAAGTTATCTTGCATCCAGGGTGCGTGCTGTGACTGTTGCAGCCTTCAGGGTAGCACATGTGACTCTCCTGGTAGCACCCGGAGACATCTCCAGACTCCAGTCTGCAGCCACATCTGTACAGGTGGAAGGAGAGGGCCCGGTGAGGCAGCTGCCACCCATGTGACACTCCCTGCCCCCAAAAGCCACAGGGGAGATCACCTCTGTCACTGAATCTCCCTTCGTTTTTCTATCGATTAGTCATTTGTGACGTAATAAGGGCTGTGGCTAACCAGTAATAATAAATCTGGCCATTTCGGTTCAGCCATATAATACCCTGTGTATGTTTAAAAGGTAAGCGTGATATATAGTTATGGTTGCTGATGTAATAGCTATTAGATTTATAATACATCCAAGAAGCATAATTTTATTATAAAGAGCAATAGTTTACAATCTTATTATTGTTTATTACTGACGTCAGCGCAGGTCCATAATAAGAATCAGGTTACAACTAGAAAGAAGAACTATAACTGTCCTTGGTTTTGCCAAGAATGGTGCCTCTCCTGACCTAAGAGTAGGTAAGCGGCTCCCAGCTGCCCAGGTGCACCATCTGCAGCACATACACATGTGCTGTCTCTCTGTCACTCTGTCATTTGGAACACTGAGCAGAGCTCAGTGGAGTCGTGGGAAAATTTCCCAGTGGAAAACAGACGTGAGAAGCCAGCCACGGGAGGGTGCAGGTCCCCGCTGTGATGGGCAGAGATAGGACTCCTGGGAGGAAGGGGGCATTGGGAGGGCAGTGGAGGCAGGGCTGTTGTGGGTGACATTGTTGCGGGGGCGCTGAGTCAGGCAGAGGTGTCAGAAGGACATCCTGTCTCTCACACATCTGCCGTCCATGGGAGGTGGCTCCTCACGAGCTTGCCCAAAGCTGTTCGCTTCCGCTGTGTGGGCTGTGGGGAGCTGACTTGGAATCACGGCCCCCCCGAGTAGGCACGAGCCAGACAGCAGCGCTAAGCCACACTGCCTGGCATAAGTCGATGAGCGCCACTCGTTTTGTGACTGAAGGGTTTTCGTATTTAATGTCTCCCAAACAAGCCCACAGAGTTGTAGCCTTATTAGATAAGTCATCCCAGCTTCCAGGGCCAACACGAGGGTGGGCTGGTTCTGCCACATGAGGACTGTGTCCCGTGGTGATGAGGGGGCTGGCACCTGACACAGGGTCATTCAGGTGAGTGGCATTGTGTCCCACTCATACCTGCAGCAATGGAATTCCATGTCACTGGGTCTGAAATCTGCTTGAAGGTGGTTTTTAAAAAGCCCCAAGTGTTTTACAAAGCCCTTCTTTCATAGGACAGGCAGAGCAGAATCATCCTGGGCTTTGGGCTCTGGCGACTCACCTGCCTCACCTGTGTGGGAACTGGGCACTTAGGTGTAGCAGGAAGTTGGCCCAGAGCCTGATGCCCTCAGCAGATTTCCCCTCTGAAGTTCTGCGTCACTGTCACCAGCGTGACCACCAACAGAGTTTCCTTGTGCCAAGGAGTGTGGCAGGTCTGCCCTCCGCTGCTGAGCGGCCGGGGTCAGGGATGTGTCTTACCTGGGCCTCTGGCTACAGTGTGTGCTTTGCACAGGGTGAGTGTGAAACAACAAAGTGTGCACTTGTGCACGCAGGCAGGATCTGTCTGAAGTGGCCAAGTTTTTTGTGTGGGGAGAAGGGTCCCATCTTGAATTTTCAGGCTCGAGTTGACTTAGCTCATCTCTGGATTGCCCCATTTCCCAAAAGGTCCTGAGGAGGCAAGACCACTCTTTCAGCTTGATAGCTGGTATTTCTATATTTTGTCGACTGTATACATTCATAGTGCTGGACACAGACACACACACACACACACACACACACACACACGCCCACTGAGCATTGCACGACACTCATTCCAGCCCAGCACCGTTCCTAGCAATCTTTAGGGCTTTGATTTACATTTGTGAAACCAGAAGCATTATATTCCAATCTTTGGAGTCTGGTTTCCATCCTCATTACTGACTTTCCACTTGGAAATAAATAGGTGACAATGACCAACCACAGCGCCTGAAATAGCGAGTCCTCAATAAATGCTTGTCAGGTTAAAGTGAAATGAATGAGTCATCCCTATTTATACATAAAAATAACAAATGGGCATCTTGAAACATAACCAAGGGGTGAGCCTGGAGGTAGATGTCAGAAGGGCGTGGCAGCCATGCAACTGGACTCAGCTCTTCAGGGCAGCTGTGTTGCTGGACCCACCAGAGCTCCAGAGAGCCAGTGGTACCTCAGAGACAGGTTCCTGGAAGGGTGCCACTGTGAGCTGTCCAGGGAGCAAGCGGTCTTCCTTTCTGTCCTTCGCATCTCCTCTTGCTCCCTATGGCCAGGGCCTTTGCTCACACAGCCCTGGGTGGGGCGGGTGGCCCAGAGAACACGTCCACATGATCCCACACAAGAATGTAACATTCTGAGTGTGTTGACTGGTGCTACCCCAGATTGAATAATCATGAACTCCACCCAAACTATGCATGCTATAAAATGGCATTTTTTAATATCATGGACCTGGTGACATTTACACACCACTTGAACTTTACTTCAGCGGTTTATATATTACCATCGAGATCCTTTAGAAATGTGGCTTCCAAGGAGTTTATTCTCTGCTTTAGAATTATTTCTGGATACAGTCACATTTCGCTGGCCTCCAACTCCTCATTACAGTTACCATGGAATATTCTATTTCAAGGTAATGCTAAGGCATGCAGTAATCTAAAAACAATAAAACAACAAACAATGTCTCTATACATCTAATAGAGATAAAAAATAAATACTTCTCACATGTACACATCTGTAAAACTGGACCCAGAGAATTGTTCCAACGATAGAGCAAAGAAGGGCTTTCCCCCAGCCTTGCTTGGGCTTTGATCCAGGTGGAATGGCATCTTCCACAGTGGCCCAGACTTGGAGTTAGTAGCGGCTCCCAGGTGACTGGTGGGGACTGGGCTCACAGCAGGGCATGCAGCCATGTTCCTCACTTAATGGCTCTTAAGAGGCAGCACATCCTCATCCCCCACCCCTCATCCCAGGCCAACAGACTCTGAGTCAAAGATGGAGTCCCTGCGCTACCCCGACCTGGGCCACAAACCACTGTAGCAAGGGGTCAGGACGATAGAGCAGCTCCCACGTGTCTACTCTCCCACCAGACTGTGAGCCTCAAGGACGGGCTCTAGCTTTGTGACCCGCTGGCACCAACACGGGACCCAGCAGGCAGCAGATACCCATGTGATGGATACTTGGGGCTCGGATGCCCTGCACTATTCATGGCCAATATGAAGCTGCTGCCTCATCCTGCGAGAGACTGCAAGACACAACAATCCTCCTAGCTGCATGCACAGACAGCGTGTTATCTGCTCTATCCTCATGGGCTCAGTATCTGCAGATGAGGATGCTATAATTTTGCCTCTTCAATGCATGATGTCAGTGGTTGAGAGAGAGAGAGAGAGAGAGAGAGAGAAGGAGACAAAGAGAGAGGGAGGGAGGGAAAGGCAGAGAGGGAAAGAGAGGGAC
>PVJO010031213.1:0-14580 GCA_004026905.1 Hystrix cristata
GGGGCAAGGCGGGGCAAGGCGGGGCAAGGCAGAACAGAGTTCAAACTCAAATTGGAAGGATGGAAAGGAGCCAAGTTCAAACTGGCAGGGAACTGAGTCCAGGCTGCCAACCTTGCTTCTCATCTCTTTCTCTTCTATTTCTCTATCCTTTCCTCCTAATCTCTTTTGAATTTTCTCCACTGAGAGTAAAATCACAGTATTGAGGGCATATTTACTGCACATAAGTTTCTGGTTTATTGGGGATACTGTTATATAACCACAAATCTAGTCCATAAGGTATAAGGTGGCAGATCAATAGCTACTACAATTTGTTACTTTCTAGACTGTGTCTGATGCTATTATTGTGGCTGATTGTACTACTTTAGCCAAGGTGACAGAATTGTTCTACTCAGTTCTTCCTTGCATGCCAAGACGAAGATTGGCAGAAGGTCACAAATAACACTACAGGCCATAGCCAAAGAACTAAGGGCTGGCCAAATAGACAGCAACTTCTCAGCCCCAACAAATTGAAGAGGCAAGATTTTGCAACAGACTCATAATACAAAAACCAGCTACACCTGGAAGACATCTCTGAGAAAGTAGTCACTTCCAAAAGGTTCTCAAAACAAAAAAAGCTACCTGCTACAGGCAATTCATAAGCATCAACCCAGGAACTAAACTAAAGAAGAAAAAATAGAAAATGAGAAGACACACAAATAAGATGCAACCCCATACCACCAGCTCACCAAAAGCAAACCCAGCAGGTAATGAAGTGGAACAATCTGAAAGCTTCCCACCCAGACTCTAGGAAGCAGTAACAGCAGAAGTAACAAAACAGATGAGTGAGGCTCTAGAAAACATCAAAACAGAAATCATTTCCAGAATGAAAGAAATGATCAGTGACTCTAGAGCAGATACAGATTAAAAAAAAAAAATAGAAGAGCTTAGGAAAATGATGGAAACTGTAAATGCCCAACACAGGAAAGAAATGGAATTTATGGAAAGAAACAGATTCAAACAGATGTCCAAGAGATTAAACATAACATTGAAAGTATCAGCAGTAGGATGAAACAATGTGAAGAGAGAATCTCAGATATAGAAGACAAGATTGTGATTAATGATCGAGAGAAGAAAGAGTTCTTCGAAATGGTAAGGGACCACAAAAAATCAATACAACAGCTACTAGATGACATGAAGAAAAATAACATAAGATTGATCAGAGTCAATGAAAGAGCAGGAGATAGCACAAATCACATAAGAAACCTCTTCACAGAAATAATGGCAGAAAACTTCCCAAGTATGGAAAAAGAACTGGACATACAGATAAGTGAGGCATACAGAACTCCAATTAGCAATGATCAACAAAAATCTACCCCAAGGCATATAATAGTCAAATTTCCAGACATTCAACACAAAAACAGAATATTGAAAGCTGTTAGAGAAAAGAAACAAATAACCTATCAAGGAAAGCCCATCAGAATCATAGCAGACATCTCAACACAAGCCCCAAATTAAGAAAAGCTTGGAGTGAAGTATTTCAAGCCCTAAATTCACATTTGCTCCAAGGTAATCAGAAATCTACAGTATGAACTGAATTCAAAGAAGGCTTCTCTGAGAGGGAATATGAATGTGCAAGACCACTCCTACCTACTCTATCCTGAATTGGGGTAAATAACAATGCCGGTTATTGCCAAACTTTTAATCCAAGTGAAACCAGGAAGAAATGTCCAGTGACAGACTAGAAGGAAAATGATTGCATAAATTTGAGAAGAGAAGAAAAATTCATGAAGTTATGATAGCAATTACTCTACTAGCTTGGATGCATATAAGGCCTCACCTCATTTCTTTTGCCAACTAGAATGGAGGACTGCAAAAAGGGAGGAACCTAAACTAGCACCTCATTTGTCCTGATTTTCAAAATGACACTCACAATTAGCATGTTCTTCACAGATATACACCATCCTTTGGGACTTTTCTTCCTTACATCTGCAGAATAATTTACAGTTCACAACTCAATTTATCCATTATCTCAGTTAATTTTTATAACAATCCAGTGTGATATGAGTCTTTTCATCTCCATTTCATAAGTGAACATTCTGAGATTTGGAGAACTTAAACCACTTTTTTGAAGTCCTACATCAGGATACAGAAGAAGTCAAACTACAGTTCAAGTCTTCTGGTCCCATTTCTAGGGCATTTCTCACACTTAGGTACAGATCTAAGGAAAAGACAGGCAAAATCAACAGAACTGAAAAGCAGTAATAAGAAGAAGCAATTTATCCTCAGAGACCTTGAGTGACCTCCTTTAAATCAGAATTTCTAGCTAAAGAAGTAGTAGTTCTGACTCTATGCCATCCTTCCAGGCAGTCAGATGTGAAATCCTTTATGGACATGAAGCCTACTCCATGAACAGCACCATTAGATTCCAGACAGTAAAATTCATTTGAAACTAATTGGTGAGTAATGAAGTTGCTAAGGTTTATGAGCCTTGCACTAACACTAATACAGAGGTACAGTGTCAACAATAAAATTGTAGCTGCTGACAAAACTACCCTTCTGTGCAGAAAAAAACAGGCTTTTTCCCTTGGCCTGGAGGCAAAACTAGCATTAGACAATCTCCGGGCAACAAGATCACTTGTTTTTGCATGGTCTTACATAGTGAATAGAAAGAACAACTTCACCCTCAAAAATAACCTTTGATTATTTGATAATAGGACAAGAGAAAAAAATGTGTCTGTCTCTTCTCTAGTTAAATTTTAAGCATCTACAGAAGTGAGTGTATCTTGTAACAACATGTCCTCAAAAGCAGCATGGCCAGAGACAAGAGGAAAATACACATCTCCTTAACATCCCAGTCTGTACATGCAATTGTCTGCTACCATGCAGGGATACCAGAAAAAAATGTGATTTTAAGCAGAAAAGCTCTGACCCTGAGTGGCCTATAAGAATCCATTATTTTCCTTGTACTGCCCAGATAGAGTAAATGAATCCATTGAGTACTGATGAAAATCTACTGCCAAACAACTATTTTTGTTCTTGGTTAATTGTTCTTCCTAATTGTATTGACTAAGACAACCCGTTCTTTCTAGAAATGAGTCTCATACAGTTCGAGAAAGCTCTGGAATTCCCACCAAGGAGGCTCTAATCTTCCTGCAGGCTCCAGAGCCATACAGCCTGACACAAGCCACACACAGCTGCTGAACAATGAAACGTGACTGATCCAACTGACACAGACTGTGAGTGTGACATACACACCAGACTTTTAAGACTTAGCATGAAAACATTGTAAGATATTACATTAACAATTTCTATATTGGTTACACATTACAATAATAATAGTTGGAATAGACTGGTTTAGCTAAATGGAATACTAAATATATTATTCAGTAATCTATTGAATCTCTATTATTCAGTAATCTATTTGGTAATTACCAAATATATTATTAAAATTAATTTCACCTATTTCTTTAAACTTTTAAAAATATGTCTACTGGAACAGTTGAAAACCATAAATGCAGTACACATGTATGAATTGCACTGTATTTCTACAGGACTGTGCAATCTTGGCAGGCACATACCACATACTTTCCCACAACTTTCTGTTAAGCCATTTAGGTAAGTTTAAAGGGAGAGAATATAAATGCCATGTTTTCTTGGCTTTAAATTCCAGTAATTTGGAAACTGCTTACTTGCTTTCCAGTGTGCTTTGAAAGTAGAAGGATACAAAAGAGTATGTTTGTTTGCCTAGCTGCTTTTGGCAGTTTGATCTTTCATTGTCTCCAGTAGGAACAGTCTCTGTTTAACTTATCTACAGGGATTCAGCACTGCATGACAGGTCATGTGTTTAATTGCAACACTTCAGGAGAATGCTTAGAGCTCAGCTATTAGAAAGTGGTGCTGATGAATTTAAGGTTAAGTGTTCAATCCCTATCCAGATATACTCAACTCAGCTTTTTTGTGGACCACGGATGAATTCTCCACCTGGGCTTGCTTTCTTGCAAATGCTCACTCTTGTTTGTGATAAGCTCAGTGGAATAATGGCACTGTATGCTTCTCAGTTCCATCATCATTACTGTAAGAAGCGGTTCAGTCTTGTACTTTGCAGATAACAGGGTCCCCTGTACCACTTTCACATATAAAGGAAAGAATGTTATTTTCCTTTGTTCAAAAAGAGGAATTTTTTAGAAAACACGTATAGATTTCAAAAGCTAAACAATACAAAAATTTTTTTAAAATGTATTTTATCTATGCCCTCATTTGTTTCCCCCCAAAAAACACTGTCAAGCTATGAAAGGTCCAGATTTTGGTAATATAAATCCTGCCTATCTAGGACTTTCAGAAGATCATACTCAAACACAAACATTTACTTATATACAGTGGCTTTGTATCATGTTTTAGAAAGTTATACTAAGCAGTTTGGTGCACTAGATTCTTACATGACTTTTATCTCTCAAACTGGCATAAGGCAATGGTTAGCGATGCTGCATAATAAAAACTAGAGTCCAGAGATACAGGCCACAAGCTGATTCTGCATGCATGTCTGTGTGAAATAGGACAATTTATTTCACTCTCCAGCTCAGAAGGCCACCCTCTGTTGTTTGTACTCACATTCAATCTAATCCTATAGTTTCAAGGCACTCTAGTTGACCACTTTGAAGAGCTAAAGGAGACATTAACTTTACCCAAGGCTATTTTTTATCCTTGCTCTTCTAGAGCAATAGAGGTGCTGCTTCATGAATTTGGCTGACCTTCATTTTCAACAGTTGTGCCAGACAGTTTTGGAATAGGCTCCTGTCTCCAATGGTTTTTGCACCTGCCATTTCACTGGGTTAGGTTTTTGGTTTTCTGCCTGCCTTAGCAGCGGGATGGATGTAAGAGGTGTTGTCTTTGGTGTTCTCTAGGCCTTCATCTCTGGTGACTGAGCCAAGAGATACCTAAGGGGCTCGTCAACAGCTAAGGAAGTCTTTCCTTCTTCTTGGTTTAAAACAGTTCTGGGAATTACATTAGCTGGGCCTAGCTACAGACATGCCTTCTGAAGTGAAGGTTGATCTTTTATTAAATATTAACTCAAAAGAAAGGCAGAATAAAGTGGTTTCATCATAACTTATGAACATTAATAGAGCCATAGAATTTTGACAGAAGCAGCTAAAATAATCACAGTAGAGATAACACTGAGCATATAGCTATGAACTAGACACTATTAAGGAATATATTTGGATTTCTAATTTCATTTTTATACCTATGTAATAGGTACTGCTCTTACTCCCATTGTACAGATGTGGAAGGAGGCTTAGGAGAAATAAATAGACTCTTAGCAACTCAGTGACAGAAGTAGGATTTAGAAATAGATAGATCTGCTTGATTATTATATACAAATAACCATCAGGATGGTTTTGGGGATGCACTTTAATGCATAAAAATCTGGTCAGGTATGACTGACTTTATTATTTTTTCTGCCTAGGTGTCTAGAAGATCTGAAACAACTGTGTATTAGTTTAAATCCACTGAGAAGCAGATGCCAAGACAGATTAGACACCACTGTTAATTTCTAAGCTTCCTTCCACTCTTTTTATTTTGTTTTCTTCCTTCCTTAGGGCAAAGGCTGGCAGGAGGAGACACACACAAGTCCCAGCAAGGAGCAGACAATTCACACATTCCTATAATTCAACTGTCAATCCCAGGCAGCATCAGAGTAGAGCATCCTTAGGTTTTCTCCTGAAAAATACTCTTGAAAGAAAAGGAGAAACCTAGGACATTTCTGCTCATGTGTGTATTTTCTCCCCTAAATTCATTTGATGTCTGTTTCTCCTTCCATAGGTAATTCATATTAAGTAACAGCACCATGGACCATAAATCATTCCGAGCAGCATTCTGCTCTGAGATACACCAGTGCTTTTTCAGGGGATCAACATTGAAAAACTACTCACCAATACATCAGTGATCTGCTTCCATACTTCCAACCTGACATAGAGAACACTCTTCAGCATTAACCCATTTCCTCAATGCCAACACATTTTGCTCAACTTTCTAGAACTGCCTTTGTAATCTCATCTTTCAGAAGGGAATTTATCCTCAGCAAAAGAGACAATACAATGTTATTTTTACCAGCAATACATCTAAAAGAACAGCTAAACGGTAAGCATAAAGCTTATTAAGCCCCCAATTATCAGATATAACTGCTTTAGATCTGCTAAATTTACCAGGACCTTACTGCATTTCTCAGATCCCAGACCCATCTCTTAGCCTCCCCCTTAACAGTTACTGATGTATCAGATGGCACCTGCCAATAGCCTATGGTTCATGTTAATAAATGAGTGAGGGCTATTAAGACAATTTCCCCCAATTCACTGTACTTGCATCAGAACCAAAACCTACCAGACTTGAACCTTTATTTACACATGCAGCTGTTATAGAGAAAGAAGCATTGACCAATAATAACAGCTACTATTTATTCACTGTAAGTCAGGTGTTGTACATATATTATCTTCATTCTGCTGACATCCTAAGGAAGTAGGTATGATTATTCCCACTTTTTTAATTGAGTGAATTAAAGAAAAGATGATTTACCCAAGGTCACACATTTAGTGCTAGATAGAGCACTAAATGAATTGAAGTCTTTCTGATCCCACATTATTGTACTATATCATTACTGCTTCCAAATAGAAAGAAGGAAACTGGAATCCTAGAACTGCCAGATGGGCAGCCTTAACAATCCTCATACTTAATTTCTGTTTCTTAATTGGTTCAGCTACAGAATGAAAATCATACTGTTATGTCTTAGTTTAAAACAGAATCCAATCAAATTACTTGGATTTAAAATTAGCTGTGTGAAGGGTTAGGGTTAGCTAAGTGAAGAAGTCAATTAGCTTGTTTCTAAGGTGTGATTAAGAGTAGTATCTACCCAAGTAGGTACTGAGAGGATTAAGGAAAACAAAATATGTAGCATAGTTGACACTGGCATATGGTAAGGATTCATCTTCATCATCATCAGCATCACCATCTCATCATTATAATCATATCTTTTCCTACCTCTACAGAATCAAAAAACATATAAATAATAAAGAACTATAACAAATACAAGGAAATACTATGCATAAGTGCCTTGTTATAAGACTTATAATTAAAGATTCAGAATTATTAGAAAGTTCTAGGATCCTCATTTAAACTTGAAGAGTGAAATATAATCTACTCCAGGTTAGAGAATTTTTTTTTTCCGTACCAGGGATCAAACTCGGGGCCTTGTGCTTGCTAAGCAAGCACTCTAACCACTGAGCTAAATCCCCAGCCCCTCTACTCTAGGTTAAACAATATAAAATTATCATACCCTGCACTTATATGTGAGTAAAATCGAGCCACTGGATGATAATCTAAAATTTCCTTATTTTAAAAATGATTTTCTTCTTTATCTGGCTTAGAGGCTACAGAGGTTATATCATTACAGTATTTGTCTGGATATGGGTCAGTAACAATCCAACATGCCTGACATAAAATACTTCTGTTAGAGATCAAGTGAGAAGAAAATAAAAGATTCAAATATCTCCATCTGGGAAGAAAAGATTGGTATATACTGAATAGAGTGGTTTTACAACAAACAGCAAAATCCAAACAAGTTCCTTTATTGGCATCTCAATTTCCTCAATTTCCTTGTCTATAATATCCAGCTGTTAACAGTACCTACCTTATGGGATCACTGAGGTAACACACTTAGCATGGAGTATTAAATTAGTAATAGATATGATCTTACTATTTACTGAGATAAGTTAGTTTTCCTAATGTTTCTTTCCCTCTAACTCTCTGTGAAAGTTTTGTTGGTGAAAATGTTATAATAGAAAAGGTCTCAAACAGGGAAAAAGTGAAATCAGGTACAAGGCATTTATGCCCGTGTCAATAAGACATAGAAATACACATCTTGGAGACAGACTTGAGAGCTCTTGTTTGACCCTCTGTCCTCCTGAAGACGATAAAATCTCCCAAGTTCCCGAGTGCAGGCCAGTCTTTTTCTTCTTTTAATTTGTCCCAGGCTACAAATATAGACAAGGAGTTCCTGGCCCTAGCACTAGAGCCCATTTTATAGCTCAATGTAGTAGAGTTCTAAACTAGAAACAAACTGCCTAGATTTGAATCCTCACTTGATGTAATACTGATTTCATCCTTGAGAAATTATTTAACCTGACTAAGCCTCTCTTTTCTCATCTGTAATATGGCGACAATAAAATAAGATACTGGATGAATTCAATGAGACAGTGAATGTGTGGTAGCCAGAATACTGCTCCCCTCCCAGCAAAATGTGTGTGTCCTAATTTCCAGAATCTGTGACTGTATTATGTTACATAGTAAAAGGGATGTTGCAAATGAAGTCAAGATTACAGACTTTTACATAGGAAGACTATTGATAACACGAGTCCATAAAAGTCAAAGAAGAAAGTAGTAGAGTCAAGTAGAGAAGAAGTGCTAGGGAGTTCCAAGGCCTAGAGAGACTCACCCCATCATTGTTGGTTTTCAAAACTAGAGAAAGAGGTCATGAGCCAAAGAATGTGGGTGACTGAGTTCTGTAAACAACCTAAATTAGCAGGAAATAGATTCATCCCAAGAGCTTCCAGGAAAGAATGCAGCCCTCCTGACACCTTGATTTTTAGTTTGACAAGACCCATGTTGGGTTTCTGATCTGCTGAACTATGGGATAATACATTTTTGTTGTGTTAAACTCTAAGTGTGTGGTAATTTGTTATAGCAGCAAGGGAAAAGTGGTACAGAATGTCAAGCACTTAGGCTGTTAAGCACTTAGATAGGCCTTTAGAGCACACAGTAAAGACTAATTAAAATCCAACAGTTTGATGATAGTGATAATGTTTATGATGAGGAGGATTACTACAATGAACTTTTAGGTTATATGTGAAATGAACATAAAATCTACCTATAATCCCAATATGAATATTTTAATTCTTCCTATTGGTTAGGTATCATAGTACACATTTTCTGCTTAGTAAATTATTGTATCTAGTCCTCACAATGATCCTAGGAAATAGATACAGTTATCTGTATTTTCAATAGGTAAAACTGGAGCTCACGAAAGAAAGGTTGATTTGTCTTATACTGAACTCTGCTCTGATTCATGTGTGCAGAAGTTATCAAGGACATAAATTCCTAAGTAAGAGGGGAAATTCATAACGTCCCAAAAGACAGAAATACAGCACAATAGCTTGTTTCTTTAATGGTCATAGATATTTGTGCCAACCTTTCTTTTTACCAATGCCTAAAGCAACACAGTTGGAGTTTCTTGAAATCAAATTAAACAGGGAGAGATGCACAGAAACACTAGAACTTGGATCTGTTCAAGGGACAGAAAGAGAAAAATACTCTCTCAGTAAGACAATCTCAGCCATGTGCCTACTCAAACTAGAACATGCAAGTTTTAAATAAGAAAGTCAACTCCAGATCCTCAGCAATTCAGGAAACACGAAATGGATTTCAGGTGGACTGAGACAAGGTTTAGAAATGGGGTCAAATATGCAGTTGCTTTTGACTAGAGTCTTAAAGGATAATTTGATTCTCCTTTCCTCAAATAGAATGCAATCTTAGGTCACTCATTGTATCCCAAGAGAAATCCATGAAACTGATTAATGGTAAAGAAGTACTAGTACTTTGTGAAATATGTTAATGAGTCAATATGGTTAGGGTGCTGAATGCACAGGGCTGATAAATGAATGCCTTGGGTGTAATTCTAGGCTCTATAATAGCCTATGTGATGCAAGGAGAGGGGCTTTGCCTTCTGAAGTTTTTAAAATTTAAAGTTTTATGAAATAGGATTTATAAGATCTATTATATCAATATGTTGTTGTTAGCATTAAAAGAAGTAATATAAGTAAAACATGTAGCCCACTGCCTGGCACAAAAGAAAGTTGCTTAATGATAATGACGATAAGACAGAGGAACATGTATATGCGAGAATGCAGTCTCTCACACATAGAAACTTAGTGTTTATAATAAAATAAATATCAAATAAAATACTTTCAGGTAAAATAGTTCATTTAGGTCTCTGACAAACTAACATATCATTTCATGGCTCTGCCATGTGCAAAAAGACTGCCATTCTGGATGCTCAGAAAGAAACCTGTTCCATAGATCACATTTCTTAAGCACTGCTGGGAATTTTCTGGTGATTTCTGGAGAACAGAGGAAACAAAGAAGAAACGTAGGTTCCTTGAGAAAAAAATATCTGCACTGAGGGTTTTCAATTCCATGAGACTGAGGGAAGACTGCTACAGGAAGAGCTTTTTCACTAGGTTTCTTTGTTATCATACTCATAAATGAATCCATAAGAGAAAACAGAGTTAGTCAACCAAGACCTGCTTGAACCACAGAAGTTATGTAGAGACCCCACTGTGAGGAGAACATAAAACCATAATCCATTCTGATACTGAATGTCTATTTCTATCTCAAGAAATTGGGGTGACTTCCAGGAAGATGGTGTAGCAGTGAGCAGCAGAGAAAAAGCCTCTCCAAGATTTGTTGTCCAGGTACTGGAATAGAGCAATTTAGGGAATAGAAGGAGGGAAGTGTGTTCCCAGGACACAGCAGGATCTGAAGTGAGAGCTGAAGGCCATGGAGAAAGCAAAAGGAGAGATGAGTGCAGAAGAAGGAAGTGACGGACAGACAGTGCTTTCTCCCAGAGGCATGGCTCATGTCCCTAGTTCTCAGCACAGATGACACAGCTTGAGCCTGCAGGCACATAGTGACTACTAGTGACCCCAGAAGCCTCTATGGAAAGACATACAAGAGGAGCAGAGAGGTGGACACAGCAGACTGCAGTGACTGATGATCTATCTGGGATCAGACATCCCCCAGGAGAGGGCAATTGGCTGACTGCCATTTTAGGAAGGAGCTGAACTCAGAATTCAGAAAAGCTGCCAGTGTCTTTTGGTGCTGGGGCAAGGTGGGGCAAGGCAGCAGAGTTCAAGTTAGAGTCGGAAGGAGGGTAAGGAGCCAAGTACAAACTGGCAGGAAATTGAGTCTGAGCTGGTGGGAGACATACAGTGTGTCTCTAGTTGAACAAATCAGGTTCCAACCCCACAGCCAGAGACCAGGCTGAACTGTAGTGGAATTGGTGAAGCCTTGCTATTGAACTCAGCTGGGAACACCCACTACCCTGCCATAAATCTACTGCTGGGATTAATCACCACGGTCCTGGGCCTGCGTACTCTGTCTACCAGTGATAGCAGAGACATGTGTGGAAGTGGACATTTTTTTTTCCCTCTTGTTGTTGCTTTTTTTTCTTTTCTTTTTTTTAACTTTTTTCCCCTTGCCTCTCTTTTTTTCTTGTTTTTTCTTGCTTTTATATGAAAGGGAAATTCTAGTTTTCTGCTGTTATTGTTTTGTTCTATCCTTGTTTTTATTTCTTCCTTCTCTCCTTCCCTCCTGTTTTACTAGTTCCCCAAAGTTTGCATAATCTTCCCCTGCCCTCCAATCTGGTTTCTCATCTCTTTCTCTTCTTGTATTTCTCTATTTTTTTTCCTCCTAATCTCTTTTGAATTTTCTCCCCTGAGGATAAGATCACCAAATTGAGGGCATACTTACTGTATACAAGTTTCTGGTTCATTTTTGATATTGTTATATAACTACAAATCTAGTTCATATGGTTAAAAGTGGCAGATTGATTGTTAACACAGTCTATCATTTTTTAGGCTGTGTTTGATTCAATTGTTGTTGCTGATTATGTGTCTTTAGCCAACATGACAGAACTGTTCTAATCAGTTCTTCCTTGTATGTCAAGATTGAGATTGCCTGAGGGTCATACACAACACTATAGACCAGGGTGAAAGAACAAGGGGCTGGCCAAATAGACAGCAATTTCTCAGCCCCAGTAAACTGAAGACATAGGATCTTACAACAGATTCAAACCTCAAAACCACCTACACTGGGAAGACATGTCTAAGGAAGTAATCACTTCCAAAGTGTTCTCAATACTAACAATAAGCTAACTGCCATAGGCAAGTTCTAAGCATCAACTCAGGAATTTAATTTTTAAAAAAGAAAAAATAGAAAATGAGAAGTCACACAAACAAGATGCAACAACAGACCTCTAGCTCGCCAGAAGCAAATTGGGGTAGGGGGGTAATGAGGTGGAACAGTCCAAAAGCCTCCCACCTGAACTCTGGGAATCAGTAACAGTGGAAGTAACAAAGCAGATGAATAAGGCTCCAGAAAAAATCAAAATCAAAACAGAAATCATTTCCAGAATGAAAGACATGCTTAGTGACTCTAGAGCAGATACAGATAAAAAAAATATAGGAGCTTAAGAAAATGATGGAAACCATAAATGCCCAACATAGGAAAGAAATGGAATTCATGAAACAAATTCAAAGATATCCAGGAAATTAAAAATTCCATTGAAAGTATGGGCAGTAGAATGAAGCAATTTGACACAGAATTTCAGAGAGAAGACAAGATTGTGGTTAAAAAATCATGAAAAGACAGAGTTCTTCAAAATGGGAAGGGACCATGAAAAAGCAATACAACAGCTGCTAGATGAGACAAAGAAGAATAACGTAAGATTGAGTCAATGAAAAAGCAAGAAAGGGTAAAAATGACATTAAAAAACGTGTTCACAGATTTAATGGCAGAAAAATTCCCAAGTATGGAAAAAGAACTTGACATACAGATAAGTGAGTAATACAGAACTCCAATTAGCCACGATCAACAAAATTCTACACCAAGGCATATAATAGTCAAGATTCCAGAAATGGAGCACAAGAACACAATAGTAAAACCTGTTAGAGAAAAGAAACAACCTATAAAAGAAAGCTCATCAGAATCACAGCAGACTTCTCAACACAAACCCTCAAGTCAAGGAGAACTTGTAGTGAAGTATTTCAAACCCTAAAAGAAAACCACCTTCAGCCCAGATTGATGTACCCTGCAAAACTATCTTTCTAAATTAATGGAAAAGTAAGATACTTCCATGACAAAAAACTTTGAAGAGATTCATGGCCACTAAACTGGCACTCCAAAATATTCTGAAGGACATTCTAGAAAGAGAAAATGAGGATTACAAATCCAGGATCTGCAACAGAATGAATCCATCAGGTGGGGCAAGTAATTAAACAGAGGGGGAAAATAGGGAACCAACAACAGGAAAATAACATGACAAGTATAAGTCAACACATGTCAATTATAACCATCAATGTAAATGATCTCAATTCATCAATCAAAAAAAGCAGACTGGCATAATGGATCAAGAAGCAAGAACCAAAAAAATAAAAAAATAAAAAAGAAGCAAGACCCTCACAATTGCATCCAAAAAAATGAAATACTTAGGAATCTATCTAACAAAACAAGTAAAAGATCTTTTCATTGAAAACTACAGTACTCTAAAAAAGGAAATTGAAAGGGATTTCAGACAATGGAAAGATATCCCATGTTCGTGGGTAGGAAGAACCAACATAGTGAAAATGGCCATACTTCCTAAATTACTATACAGATTTAATACAATTCCAATCAAAATTCCAATAGCATACTTCATAGAATTAGAAAAGGCAATCATGAAATTCATCTGGAACCAGAAGAGACCAAGAATAGCAAAAACAATCCTAAGCAATAGGAATAAGGCAGGGGGCATCACAGTCCCTAATTTGAAATTATATTATAAAGTTTCTATGTTGAAAACAGCATGGTACTGGCATGAAGACAGACCCGAGGACCAATGGAACAGGCTAGAAGATGCAGAAATAACTCCAAACACACTCAAATACCTCATCCTTGACAAAGGAGCCTAACACCCTCACTGGAAGAAAGATAGCCTCTTTAACAAATGGTGCTGGACAAATTGGCATACCACATGCTGAAAACTAAAGCTAGATACATGTCTCTCACCATGTCCTAACCTAAAATCAAAGCGGTTCAAAGATGTAAACATTAAAACAGAAACACTAAATATCCTGGAGAATAAAATAGGAAGAACTCTCGAAGACATAGGGGTTGGAAAAAAATTTATGAACAGAACTCAGACTTCACGGGAAACATTGCAAAGAATCAATGCTTGAGACCACTTCCTATTAAGAGGCTTTTGCACGGCAAAAGAAATTACTAATAGAGTTGGGTGAAAAATCACAGACTGGGAGAAAATTTTTGCCAGCTGTCCCTCAGACAAAGGTCTAACATCCAGAATACATAAGTGACTCAAAAAAATTAAACCCCCCAAATTTAAAAATCCTATCCAAAAATAGGCATCTGAAATGAATAAACATTTTCCAGATGAAGAAATGAAAATACCAAAAAAATATATGAAGCAATGTTCAACATCATTGGTCATTCGAGAGAAACAGATCAAAACAATGCTAAGATACCATCTCACTCCAGAAAGAATAGCTATTATCAGGAAATCAAACAATAACAAGCGCTGGCGAGGCTGCGGGGAAAAGGAACCCTCCTCCACTGCTGGGAATGTAGACTGGTCCAACCACTGTGGAAATCAGTATGGAGATTCCTCAGAAAACTACATCTAGAGGTTCCATTTGACCCAGCAATTCCTCTGCTTGGTATCTTCCCAGAAGAATTAAAATGATCATGTCACAGTGATATATGCACAACCATGTTCATAGCAGC
>PVJO010031214.1:0-14586 GCA_004026905.1 Hystrix cristata
AGATGAAAGGGGGGAAAAATGGTAAAGTGTAGTTACACTTATTGCAAATAGGGAGGGGTGGGTGAATGGAAGGGAGGGGAGGGGAAGGGGGGAAGAGGGGGGAAAACCAAGATGTATCATGTACAGGTACAAAATAACCATGTTGATTATGATCATTATGTATGCAATGTACCAATACATGTTCTTGGTAAAAAAAAAATAAAAAAAAAATAAGAAAGAAAAAAAAAATAAATGGAGAGTGTTCCTGGTTTTTTCCCAATTCTGAAAGTGGTGTACGGCTAACCTAAGGTTCAAGGCAACCTCAAGTGATTTATTTATTTATTTATTTATTTTGGTGCTGGGGATCGAACTCAGGGCCTTGTGCTTGCAAGGCAAGCACTCCAACCACTGAGCTAAATCCCCAGCCCAGCCTCAAGTGATTTAAAACACTGACCATGTCTGTTTTGCTCCCTCCTACTCCCCCTTTCTTTCTCCACAACAGTGTTCACAAAGGTGATAACCTTTGGCAGTGAGAATTATTATGAAGAAGCAGATTTAAAAGTTGTATTGGGTAGCACTGGAAAGACTCCATATAATAAGTACATTTTAAAATCAATCAACTGGAACTATAGTATCTGTAGTCTTTGAAACGATCATATTAATGCAAAGTTGTTTCTGATGACTTTGACTGGACGGAGGTTCCCAAAACTTTCAGGTGTATAAGAAGTAGAAGTAGTAAATATCATAAATTCATTTCAAATTAAAGTATTTAAAAATAGTCTTTAGAAATAGGTGCTCAAAAAAGCAAAGAAAAGAAACAGGTGCTCCAGGTGGTTCTGCTAAGATGATCAGATTGAAGCAATGATAGTGACTGCAAATCTGAAGTTGTCTTTGAATCAACTCAACTAAAGGATAGACATACAGGAGGTAAATTAATTTTGTCCTCAACAGAACCACATTTTTTTTTCTGAAAATCCAGTTTATTTTCCATGTTGTGAACAAATCCAGTCAGTGTGATCAGTTTTTCTGCGTGTGTAATAATTTATTGAAGTAACTTTTCCCACAAGACTCTGAAAATACTCATCTGACAACATACCTGAATAAAAGATCTTGAAAATCATCTTTTCAAATTTGAAAATTTGAAAGAAAGTTTGGAAAGTCTCTCCTATAACACTGCACTACAAATAACTAAAGAGGAATTTATGTTTTAAAAGGTGACTAGTACAACAGCTGAGTTCAGGAAATTAATGTTTTAGTGCACTCTGCTCCAGCTTTAGCAATCATTTTACATTTTCCTTTTTGCTTTTTTTGTTTTGCTTTTTGAGAAGTGGGTTGGGAAGGCGACGAAATGAAAATGAAGATTTCCACTGTATGAAAAAGATGTCTCTGCAAACAAAACAGTGTAAGCTGCCTTTTTTTAAAAAAAAAAAAAACCTGGACATTTTAAGATAGAAGCTTTGCAAAACATTGCACAGTTTTTTTATTGTTAAATGAGAAAGTCTCATTTGCTACATCATCACATTGCTAGTCAGAGAAATGCTGCAGTGATGAAGAAAGTCAGTGTTGGATCAACCAAAGTCCTCATTTCTACAACATTCATTTACAAAGAAATAATGTTCAACACAGCCCAACATGATATTCTTGGTTTCTTCATATTGAAGTCCCACCCCCAAAATCTTCTAATGGGGTATTTCACTACATAAATCATAGTTCTTCATTTTTACAATTCACCTCAAACTGCATGAGAGATGTATCACACTAAAATTTCTTTCTTTTTTTTCACACTAAAATTTCTAAAGCTGTTAGGAAATCCTTCACACATTGTCGTCATCTGATGTGTCACTGCTACTTGTCTCTGTGTCATCATTCTCAATTGTGGGTTTAAAAGCGTTGTTTTTCCAGGGTCCAAACTTGAAGTCACAGATCAAGCCATTTTTCAAAATACCATTTTTTTGTAGACCATTCTTCTGTAACTGTTCACAAATAACCTGGAATTCTCTCATTTTATCCTCAGTTAAGGGAGCACACGTTTCATCATTCTCACTGTCCCCCTGCCAGCCCATCTCCTTCAGCAACCTGAGTTCTGCCTCAAGAGAACTGGAAAGAACATCAGTTTGTGGGAA
Organism: Hystrix cristata; assembly: GCA_004026905.1. NCBI lineage: Eukaryota > Metazoa > Chordata > Mammalia > Rodentia > Hystricidae > Hystrix > Hystrix cristata. The sequence continues at coordinate 2,103 of PVJO010031214.1, forward strand.
GGCTGAAGATCGAATGATCTGTTGGGAAATCACCGAGGCATTGCCATTCTCTTGTGGAACTTCATTTTCATCAGAGTTTCTGTTTACATCCCTTTCTTGATGAGTTCTGTTGCTGTTATGCAAAGTGAATAAGTCATCATCCTTCTCCGAGCCTGCATGGCTTTCATCTTCATGTTCCTCTTCTACTCTGTCCCTTTTCAATGCTTTCAAAAATTCCCCCTTCTTATCAGTGCGCGTTTGTGTCAGTTTGGTTAGACGAGGCTGTTGGTTAAATTTGTCAACAGGCAAAGAGGAATTTGAGCGATTTACACTCTTTCACTGAATTTGTTGATGGACTCAAATTCTTGGCAGTTGATTTAAAAGCACTGAAATTACCAACACCATGTGCAGACTCATGAGGGAACGAAGTCGCAACTTCATTTTCTTTAGTTTGGCTTTTCCATTGTACAGGTTTTATAGGTGGAGCAGCAGGCTTAGGGACTAACCCTTTATAAACCTTGGACCAGTTCCATTCTTAATTGACTGTGACTGAAGATTTCCTACTAATGGGAATCCAGATAGCTGTAAGTCTTTCATATTACCTTTCTTAATGACCAGCATTCTTGGAGCTCTAGAGTTAGGATTCGGAGGATATTCTAAAAGAGGAGTTTGGGAGATTTTTTTGGTTGGGTATGTGTGTGTCTGGGCATGTAGGCCCCAAACACCTGCAGCTAAAGATTTATTCCGATTTGGTTCTCTTTCATATTCAGGATTTAAAGATGGGAAGTCCTCAGTCCCAAACTGTCTCATTCCCTTTTGTCTTCTTTGTTCCCAGTTTCATTGTCAGATACATTGTTTTCATGTAGTCCTTGGCTTTTTCCAGAAGGAAAAATACTGCTAAGAGAATGAGAATTTCCTCCATGGTATCCCCCTCGGTGATCTACGTTTTCAGTACCATTTCTGCCATATGTACGCCATCCGTTTTTTTCTTTCCTTCCAAATGTACCTCTGTTAGGACGTCTAATACCAGAATCAAAGCCATGTGAAGAGTTGTATCACTGACGATTCACATCATACCAATTTTCTGTCCAAGAAAAATTTCCAGAATGTTTCTCAAAATTCAGTGATGACTTTGTTGATGACGGTGGAGTAGGAAAATTAAGCCAGGCTGGAGCAAAGTCATGCTGCGCCATTTAGGTCCAGTCTCTCCAACTCAGGGAAACAAGGTTTCAACCTCCAGACAGTCCAAATTCCAACAGGACTGCACAAGAAGGGGTGGATTTTTTCTCTGTAATCTTTGTTTTCCAGTTTGTTTTTTTATTTTGTATCCTTTGAAATATCCAAGTTCTTCGAAGATACTTGACCTATGACTATTTGACCTAGAATTATTTCCAGTCAGCTACCCATACTTCTGTTTTAAAGTTTCATATGGCTAACTCCAAAATTAGCCAAGTTCCTTGGATTTAAGATCAAAATCTTCTTTATTATTCCATGTACTTGTCACTGTTGCACTTATCCACACCAGAAGAAATATCCAGAAGAAATAGCCAAAAAATAGCCAAAAACCAAAAAGAAAACTTCACATCTGAAGAGTACTCCTAAACTTCAGCATACAGAGACACAGATAGCTATCTCAATATTACCATGCTGGTGGGAAACAGCAACATCTTAAATTTCCATGTAAATAAAAGATAAAAAGAAAAAAAAAACCTCTGTATTCTTTCAGTGTCTTCATCTAGAAAAGCTGTTCCATTGAGACATGGAAAGGACTGAGGGAGGAAAATTCCTAAACTTTTAATAAAGGTAAAAATACATTGCCATGAAACCTCAGCAATATCTAAACAGTAATTTGAAACTGCTGAAACTACTCAGTACACAAATCAGACATATCTTACAGTTTTGGCTGAAGCATACCAACGGGGGCAGGAGGGGGGAATACCACCAGGTGAAATACTTTAAGCAATTATATAATCCATTTGAACCAAAATACTGATGAACTGTCTGGGTCTCTTTCTGAGTAGTTTGTTGAATTGATAGCACTACCAGTTCACTTCAGAGACGATTCTTTCCAATTTCAATGAACTTCTGGGGCAAAATTATCCAAAAACACTGTAATTCCAAAATGGCCACTTGAAATATCCGGGGCCTTTACACAAAACCTAGATGATCTTCACATCTGAGTAATCCAATCACCTTCTGCCCCACCAGAGGTACCCTGACCAGGGTGCCGCTGCACTCAGTACCCCGGGAGGAGGTTTTTGGTACTTGAATAATGCCATTTTGCTGCTTTTCCTTCCCCCACAATCAGTCTCAGTCCCAAAAATTCAGAACCACAATTTTTATAGACTGAAAATGCACAGCTCGAAAATAGAAGGCTTTCACATTTAGAGATGACAATGAAGTGAAAAAGAAAAACGTTAGTGCTTCCTATTTCATCTTGGATTTCCCCTCAGTATCCCTCCTTAATTGTGTCCCATCTCATAGGAACCCTATAGCCCTGCCACACACAGACTGTGTGACTCAGAAGCAATTTCGGGTTTGCATTTGTATTGGTTTCCTCAGAAACACATTATGCTAACAAGTGCCTTTACTTGTCCAAGCTAATTTACGTAAGTAGATTGGCAAGTGTAACTTAATGATAATTTTTAACTGGTAACCTTTATTCTTTAATGTTCCAACAAAAAAATTTTACTTTCTCAGTATAGTGAATTGTATTTTATTTTCATTGAAATTCTTACATGCTAAAGCTAGATTTATTTTAGTTTGCCAATTTTATCAGGATCTGAATCTGAAATGATGCTAATTTACAAAATTGGTTAGAATACGTCAGGTAAGGTTTATGTAGAAAATACCTTTCAAAAGCATAAATATATTCAAATATTTTCTTGAAAAAAGCTGGCTTAAAATGTATTTTTTTCTATCATAAATTCTCCACCCCTCTAGAGTTGGTAAACACTGAAACACGCTACTATGTGATCATTAGTTGAGATACGTCAATTTGACTTGAGTAAGAATCACCTATCAGATTAGTAAAGCTCTGTTCTGCATATGTCTGTGGATGATTGACATGTAGACAAGTAAACTGAGGGGGAAAAACCCACCCCAGATGTGGGTGGCACCAGCCGATAGGCTTATAGTCTGGACAGAATAAAAAGGAAAAGACGGAAGTGTCATTCATGTTTGGGAGGAACTCCAGTCTTCACCATCACCTTTGGACACTAGTTTTCAGTTTCTTCAGCCTCCCAACACATGCTTGCACTGGTGATTGTACAGTGAGTTTCAAGGCTTTTGACCTTGGACTGGTGCTGCATCATTGATCCTTCTTATTCTGCAGCTTCCGTCTTCTTGGGCTAAGAGCTGCCGGGTCCTCTGGCTTTCCGGTGTGCAGAGGTCCATTGTGCGCTCTTCTGCCTGACAGCCCATAAGCTTGCCTGCTAAACCCCTTGCATAGTTATATGTATATGTTCTATTTATTCTGTTCCTTTAGAGAACCCTAATATAATGAGAATGAATATTTTAATATTCAATGATAAACCAGCTACGTTTTCAATGTCACTGCATATGGTGAGATTTGAAAAATGCTGTTGCTTATGACATGAAGAAAATGCATTTCATTATGTTTACCTGCTCCTCTGTAAAGCATTATACATATATCCTTATTTATATCTGTAGAAGTTTTCTTTTAAATATCTATGCCTTAAATTTCCTGGGTAACCTTAACTCGATTAAGATTCTTGTATAAAGGTTTTTTAAATGCCTTTTTTCATCTAGAAAGAAATTAGTTGTCTTTTTTTCTAGTGTGATAGCATGTTTTACATTGTGTTTGTGATGTGAATTCAAGCCGTTTGTAACTGATGAATTGTAATACATGAAAGGGAATTTTCAGCAGAGATATTTGAGGTCTTCGCCTAGGACAAAGCAAATACTTTTCCATATGTTTAATTGGGATAAAAAGACTTTCTGGGTTTGTATGAAGCCTGACTTCTATGGGGTGGTCCTCTTCCAAGTGACTCAGGTGCTCCATTACTACTGAGGCAGATAGTCACCCATGAGTGCTACGATTTCAGTTTTCAATGATCTGAATTGTCAGTGATTTCTGCCTTCTTGGTTTGCTAAACGGGACTCTTTCTTCATTCCATCTGTGAAGGACTTTTTATGAAAATGGTGCATCTCTTGAGGAACACCTACTGGGGGCTTACTTAATGAGGGTTTCTTCAAATACTTTTCTGAGGGTAAGGTATGGCTCAGGAGCACGTAGGCTACTATGTTCTTTTCTCAGGACCAGTGTATTCTCTTTTTCAGGTGACTTGCATCTGGAGAATAATAAACAGTTTTCAATATAAGAAAAACAAAACCAGAGGTCCCATCGCTCTTAAACACATAAAAAAAATTCTTTCTTTTTACTTATCACAATAGTAGAAGATGCGCGAGGCTGAGCAGAGACTGAAAATGATAAAGTGCCATTAGGCTGTTCAGTTTTCTACCTAAAAGCCATTACTGTTTATTTTCCAACTCATATTCATACAGGAACATAAGAAAGAAATACTGAACACATGGAGGGGATGTTCCGAAGATGAGGTGTTACAGAGGAGTCTACATATCACACATACCAAAAACCTGGGAGTGAGTAAACTCCGCTATACCCCTATGAAATGAGATGGACTGAAACTTCCATCAGAGTAGTCAAAAATTTAGGCTTTGCTAACATTGTCTAACAAAACCATAATATAGAAAATAAACAACAATTTTATGTACACACTTTTAACAAAAGACCTAGGCAAATAAAGCTGGCCAGCATTTGTCAATATTCCTGCAGCAAGACACATGGTTTTAAGAATACTATATACAGTCTCTTTTGAGCACATTGGAGGAAGAAACGATTTGTAGTAAATTGGCAACTTGGGTTTAACTGCTGAGGTTCCCGGTGCTTTTCCTTTTTTTGGCTCTCCGGTACATTTCATGTATTACCAAGACCCAGTCCCAGCTCTCCTGCTGTGTTCCTTCACTGATTTAGCCAGCAGGGTGAAAGCAATTATTCCACAAACACATCTTATCTTACTGTTTTTTTTCTTTTAATGCTATTTCCTACTAAGAATCTATTATGTTTTAACTCATTCTGCTGATGGCTGTGTACCAGGCTGTTCCAAAGAAAATATTTAATGGTTTTAAATACTGTGCAGGACACAGCCCTAACCCTTTTGGAGAAGTAGACAAGTCAGGGGCTACATGCGTTTAGAAGTCACCATTAATTATTATATTACATAACAGCCACATGCAGACAGTTACAATTTAACATGGTACATTACAGCTATGATTAAAGAAATGCAGATGTACCATACCTTGTCAGCGATTTCCTACTGACTGGATGGAGCTCATGAATTTTCTGAGAACATGGGACTTGTGCAAGGGTCTGATGATCTTGTCCGATGCTTTTCTGTGCCTCTGCACAGAACATGTCTCTTATATCAATTGAGTCTCTTAGCCACTCTGATAGCAGAAGTTTTATAATGTATGAAGGAAACCTTTTTCACTTGCTATGATTGTTGGGTTGTTTTTTTTTTCAAAAGAAAGGACAGAAAGTCACTCCTTAATGTATTTCCTGCTTGTGACAAGGCAGCCTGCTTGGGGACATCCTTGAGAAGTGTGTGTGCATGTACATATGAGGTTTTGTTTTTTTTTTTTCCATTGCTGAGTTTCAGTGCAAAGCCCTCGTATTCACTAAGTCACTAAATTGGGTTCGATCTGGAGATTCTCCTGCCTTAGCCTCCCAGAGTGCAGGGATTACAGGCATGCACCCCCACACCTGTCTGTGCATGTGCACATTATGTAAATATGTGAACATTATGTAAATATGTATAATGCGATGTGAAAGGAGTAGGCTTTGAATGACTTATATTCCTGTGTATTGGGAGCCTTATTACATTCCAGGTCTGAATTACAATAATGGATATTCATACTTGCTATGACTATGCTTAAATTTCTGTTAACCTTAATGTCTCGAGTTTGTACAATTTTGCATAAACACGGGGAAGCACATTGTTTTCTTGGCAAAAACAGCCCTGAGATTGGACTTTACTGGTGCTACAGGAGATTATGGCACTGGCCAAAGCCATATAGTGGGAAGTTTATGTATCACACAAATCCAATGAGAACAAGAGGCACATACTGAATTTAAAAATAAGAGTTGTATAAATTGCATACTTTAATATGTCTGACTCTTTTGGAATGTGATCCTATCTTAATTGTTATCAGTGTTCTAAGCTTCTCCATGGTGATTCCAGTACTGGGAAGCCAAGTCATTGTGTACTGGACACCATAACTGTGAGCATATCTAGGTACTTTTGGACAGCATTTCATCTCTTTCTTACACTTAATTTTTCCACTACCACAGGATAATTTCCATTCTGTATCTTTCCAAGGACATTGTTGGAACAAATAGAAGAACATTAACAAAGTACTCTAAGCTACCCAAGAAAAAATCAGCAATGGAAGAGTGGAAGAAAGACTGGAGGATGTTACTTAGAAATACTATTATGGTTAAACTTTTCATCCCAGTGCCATAATTAAGGACATATAAGAGCACTAGGGAGGTACATAGCACCTTTCAGATGTAGAATCTTAACAATGAGTACTTTCACGCTGCAAATGGGAAAGAAAATTACCATAAATTAAGGAAGGAGGTCCTACAGAAGTTATTGGACAAGGTTCCAAGGAAAAGAAAGCCAAGGAGCCAGATTATGGCACGCTAATTATTAAATAAACCTCTCTGTCTTCCTGATCAATAATCAACCAGTTGGATGCCTATGTATAATAGTCAATACTCAAATGACCTACAGATAGGGATATTATCAGTGTATAAACTAGTAGGATCAAGGTGCTAAGAATAGGGTATCTTTTTTATCCAAATCCCCAATTGAAACTCTGATTTATTTAATTTGACCTTTTGGAAAATAGTATAAGTCTATAAGACATTAGACAATCAGTTTTACGTTATAGCTACCCAGAGCTTTACCTTTCCAGTGCTTCCCTGGAGTAAAGCCTTTTGTGACCTGATTTGTGAGAAAGCTCAGTGCTGATACACTATGCATCGGAGAAGTTCTTGGTGCCTTTCTGACTTTGAATCATAGATAGCAGCTGCCCTGCCTAAACTCTTCTCAGAAAGTGACAAATGGGAAAGCAGAAGATTGCTTTGAAGTCCACTGGCTATGGGGTAAGTAATGTCCCTCCATTTATAGAAAGGTATATTTGTATAGGAATAGAAGGCAAAACTTGTCCATCATAAGACCATGTGGACAGCCAAATAAGCTTTTAAGAGGAACCTAACTAAGAGAAGTGTTTCAGAAGAAGGGGGAGAAATCTTCCAATCTGAACATATAAGATGTTATCGTGGAAATCCAGTAGTCAAAGCCTTTCAGGCTGTTCCTTAGCTTCTGAGTTTGAGACACATTCCCTGATTCATGGACAAATGAGATGCTGACCAAACCCATTTATTTTATGTGAAAAGTCTCACTTCGATGAAAAGTACCTATGGGGTCCAAATAAACAGGTTTTGCTATTGCTTTATGCAGTTGGATTGCTCACTTTCTCAGTTGCGCTGGAGCCCTAAAACTGACTGATCTGTGGCAGGCAACTAACTCTTTTTACTCAGAAAGATTTCAGGAAGCATAATTTAGTAAATAAAACCATCCTAGTAGAGGCTCAATTCCTTGATATCTGTAAGATCCCTCTAACTTCCACTGATCTAAGCATTGAGGCTTTTCTTGTCAGCAGCTGGGTACTACAGCGCTGGTTTAAATGTGAAAAACATCAATACTCTTAGGTATTATTATTATAAAGAAGCAGCATTAGTGTCCATACTCATTGATTCAGGCACTGGGACTGAAAGAAAGGCTGATTATAAATAAATGGGGAAATGGATATAAACTATCTTAATGGCTGAGCTGCCACTAAAGCTTAAAACAAGGATTGACATATTACTGTTCAGTTATCACTCTCTGTACATTAACTCCTGCTGTGAAAACACAGACCTTTTGTTAATCCTCAGGCTAATGTCAGCTGTGAAACTTTACCCCTGTGAACAGTATTGTAATTAAACCTGAAAATCACCCTTAAAACCTCTTACAAAACCATGGTCCGTACCTTTGGCTTATTGTTTTTCTTTCATCATAAAGGCAATTTATAAAGGTTAAAATAAAGCTAGACAGCAGAGAAATGAATAAAAATCATTGGAGAATTTTACCATACCCTGGCATTAAAAGTCTTTAAAACATTAATTGCTACGTTTAAAAAAGTAGAAATTTAATCTGATCTGATTTGATCTTGTACATTGCTATAGTGCTTTCAGGAGCCTCTGTGAAAATTCTCAATTTGAGGACTTTGGTCACAATGTATTGAATCTTTCTCTCAAATTTTAGATATCTGGTATGGGGAAGGTTCAGAACTCAGCAAATATATAAATATCTGTTCAAGAGAAAAGTGTGATTAACTAAAAGCCTCATTTTTAAACCTTAATTTTCATGACATTATGGCAGAATTTTGTATAGCTATGCTGCAAAATACATGTTCATAAATGCACATGCACACAGCAGCAAATGTATGCTGATTCCTCATGATACCAAACAGACTCTGTAGATACGATGGTCTTTCCGGAAAAATTCAGACTCAAAAGAAGTCTTTTCAATCCCTTTTGCCTGATGAGATGAATGTAAAGATATCTATTTTACATGACTTTCATGGATTTGGAGGAGGGTAAGAAAGAAAGAGAAACTATCTTAAAAGTAATTGTTGCCAAACTGGAATTTAGTCAGTAAATTAAATAATTTGTTTAGTCCTGAAACTGCACAGCAAGTATTTGATGAAATGCTTTCAATTTGTGAAGATTTCAATCCAACATGGTGACTTGTTTTGAAGATTAGAATGGTTCCCAACATCAAATTCTGTAAATCTCATGGGAGATAGTGGATCCTGGGAATGAAAAGAAGAAATTCATGGGTGAGCTGAACAACTGTAAATATTCACAAGGTAACATCAGATTGACAAAAATATGTAACTATTAAAAATTATGTTTATGAAGAATAAGAAACCACTGAGCTATATCTCCAGCCCTTTTTGGTTTTTAAATTTTGAGATAAGGTCTTGCTAAATTGCCCTTGAATACTTGATCCTCCTGCCTCACCTCTTGAGCAGCTGGGATCACAGGGGTATGCCACCACTCCCCACTGTTACATATATTTTTAAATTGAAAATTGTATCTGGAACTAAAAATGGTAAATTCACCAAATTTTTGAAAATGGTGGACTTTTGAGTAATTATTTTCATTTTCCCTACTTTTTACCTGTATTCTCTGCATTTTCTTGAGTAAATAGATAATAATTTGATAATTTAAAAATGTTTATTTTGGAAATCTATATGGAAATAACATGAGCTTTGAAACTGAACGATTCTGAATTGGAACTCTAGTTTTGCCACGTTCAATTTCAGTGACTCTGGACAAATAACATCTGTGTACCTTAGTTTTCTCATTTGTAAAATAAGCATAATAAAATCTACCTGAAGCAGTAGAATATAGTAGGCCCTCAAGTAGCTATTAGTGGTATAAACTTTCTGGAAAACAATTCAGCCACATACATTGAGTTTTTAAGAATTTTCTAATAGTGATTTGGGTTCTAGGATTCTATCCTTCAGAAATTGTTACAAATAAGGGAAAGGATTTCTGTTCAATATTATTCATAGCCTCATTTATAATAGTGAAAAATTAGATAAAATCTTAATGTTGGGCAGCAGAGAAATGCTTCAATAAGCAACAGATCCTTGGTGTAATGGGTGATTCTTTTGGTATTACTGGGAAAAAAAAAACGATTCAAACTGAACACAATATCTCGTGTTTAAAAAGATACCCATAGAAAAATACTAGAAAGGATACAAAAATGTTAATTCATTGCCTTTAGGTGGTAAGATTATGAGTGATTTTAATTTTCTTCATAGCTATTTGTCTCTTTTTCTTATTGTGAGTATGCTTCATATAGTTTCAAAATTAATTCTAACATGTATTATTATCTTCTGGTTATAAAAGCAACATGTTTCATCATAGAATACTTGGAAAATATAAAAAGGGATAAAGAAAAATAATGGCCTATTATCTTACAGAATGTTTTTTATCGCCCTTCTTATCCATTCGTCCAAGAAGTACTTATTGAATACTTATTTATCGAGCACTGTGCCCTAGGGGATGGTACTAAAATGTGATTAAGACATAATTACTATCCTGAAAGAGTTTACTATCCAGTGTGGGAGCCAGAAAACTAAACAGACTATTACTATACAGAATAAAAGTCTGGCATAGTATTATAGTAGTAGCCAGAAGAAACATATATGTAGATCAGTTGTGGGGGGTCAACAATGAATAACTGATGTGGAATGTGAAACCTGGAAGCTGAGTATTATCTAGCCAGCTTGGGAAGGGGGGTTGGGGTGGAAGTGGGAGGTTGCTAAGCAAGCACCGCAGTCAAGGAAAAGAGCAGGCACATGTTTGAGAGACTGAAAGTACAGTGTGGTTCAAGCATAGAGTGTGGAGATAAGACTGGTGGAGGGGAATCTTCAGAGTTGAGAATAATGAACCTGGAAAGATGAATAGGTGCTGGATCATGAAAGGACTTATAAACCTTGTTAAGGAGTTCAGGTTATCCTGAGAGCAATGGAAGAACCATGAACAAATTTTGAGTTTTTCATCATTCTAGTTTCACTACAGAAAATGGAGTGGAAATTGAACAAAATTGAAGACAAGAGGATCAGTTACGAGGCTACTGCATAGGTGACATATGATGTAGGGGTCATGCTAATTAAAACAGATAAAAATATACAGCTTTCAGAGATATTTAGGAATTAAAATCAAAACACTGGTGATTAATTAGATGGGAAGAGGATGGAGGAGAGACAGCAAAACAAGAAATTGATATTTTTGAGAGAGAGAGAAGTTGAAAGCCAGTTGGTTATTCAAGTCTGGAGTTCAGGAGAACGTTCTGGACTGGAGACACATATTCAGAATTTATCAGCATATTATGATCATCAGCCAAGTAATGGATAGATTCCTTGATGAATAAGTAGATCTATGTAATGGTCAAGGAAAAAGCCTAGCAAAATCTTGGAATATACTGTCTTAGGGATACTTCTGATGGTAGAGGAGAGGAAGGAGGGTATAAGAAGTTTGGGAGAAACATTAGAGGAGGGTTTTGTTTTTTACTTTAATTTTCCGGTGTATGTGGTGCTGAGGATCAAATCTGAGAATTTGTGCGTGCTAGGCAGGCACTCTGCCACTCAGCTACACCCAAGCCCTGCTTTAGGTTTAAATTTTAAATACAGTAAAATTGAGTTTTTGCTTGGTGTACAGAACTGGGAGCTTTTACACATGCATAGAATCTTATAACAATCATCACGGAATGCAGAGTCTCGCCTTAGTCTTAACCCTGGCAACCACTGCCGTGTTTTCCCTCCCTATATTTTTGCCTTTTCCAAAGTCATAAAGTGGAATGATACAGTATGTAGCCATTATTTTCCAATAGAAATGTGTGAGGGTTTCAATTTTTCTGCATTCTTCTTAGTACTTGATATAGTCGGGCGGCAGTGGCGGCGACGGAAGTAATAGCGGCGGCTCCAACGGGGACGCGAGCGGGGCGGTGACCGTGTGGGAGGTGGTCTCACTCTTGGGAAAACTGCTAGGCACCGTCGTCGCGCTGAAGGTGATTCTCTACCTGCTCCGGGTGTGCTTAGCGATGGCCTGGAAATCCGGCGGCGCCAGCCACTCGGAGCTAATCCACAACCTCCGCAAAAATGGAATTATCAAGACAGATAAAGTATTTGAAGTGATGTTGGCCACAGACCGTTCCCACTATGCAAAGTGTAACCCTTATATGGATTCTCCACAATCAATAGGTTTCCAAGCAACAATCAGTGCTCCACATATGCATGCATATGCACTAGAACTTCTATTTGATCAATTGCATGAAGGAGCTAAAGCTCTCGATGTAGGATCTGGAAGTGGGATCCTTACTGCATGTTTTGCACGTATGGTTGGATGTAGTGGAAAAGTCATAGGAATTGATCACATTAAGGAACTAGTAGATGATTCAATAAACAATGTCATAAAGGACGATCCAACACTTTTGTCTTCCGGAAGAGTACAACTGGTTGTGGGAGATGGAAGAATGGGATATCCTGAAGAAGCCCCTTATGACGCTATTCATGTAGGAGCTGCAGCCCCAGTTGTGCCCCAGGCACTAATAGACCAGTTAAAGCCTGGTGGAAGATTGATATTGCCAGTTAGTCCTGCGGGTGGAAACCAAATGTTGGAGCAGTACGATAAGCTACCAGATGGCAGCGTCAAAATGAAGCCTTTGATGGGAGTGATATACGTGCCTTTAACAGATAAAGAAAAGCAGTGGTCCAGGGATGAGCTGTAAAAGCAACATCAGCTTGACCAGTTTATAATATCGCAGTGGATTGCTCATCT
>PVJO010031215.1:0-14578 GCA_004026905.1 Hystrix cristata
TTTTTTCCATTTTAAAGGGCTGTAAAACTCATTTTTCAAAGTCTTTGATTTTATTTTCTCTGGCTGGGACAGCCTGATGTCCCAGTCTGAATCCAATAAGGAATGGAGTAGAAGTAACAAATGACAATATCATTTTTTCACAGAAAGAAACATGATATTAAAATCCAGAAAAACAAATGGCTTCAATATAGTTGAAGTATTCTAGAGTGGTTCAAAGCTCTCAAACAATTCTATTAAAATTAAAGAGAAAAAAGTCATTTTTTATAATTATTAGTGTCTGCAAATCCCCCTAATAAATATTCACTGATGTGATATTTTCCCTCAGTGTAAAATATTGGTTTGAAAAATGTTCTGCCTCAAGTATAAAAATATTCTCTTGTTTAAGTAAAGATGGCATTTTTGGGAGGGGCAGTGTATGAAGAGATAATACCATAATGCTTTACATATGGTAAGCTCTGAAATTGGTTCTAAACATCTTATAATTGCAAATATGATAGCAGAAGGCTGCTTGGCATTGGGATTTTATGTCAATAGCTGATTCTATTTGTTTATTTTCAGGATTCTTAAAGAAATTTTTCAGTAATCCAATATCTTTCAAAGCATCAAGACATTTATTTTGGCTGTTTTAATGAAAATCTCTTAGAAATATTTTTCTTAAGTTTGTGTTTTATTAATATATCTGGAAGCCCTGCCTTATTTTATATTTTGAAAATTCAGATTCGTTAACATAAAAGTCAGTTATTGTCTCCCATGGAAATATTGTAATGTAACCAACTATTTACCTGATTTAACCCAAATTATATAAACATAACTTCTCTTGACTGATCCTTGTGTTTGGATTTTCTGTTTGAAATTCTTCACTCTTTCTTACATAAACCAGACACATAATATGTGTGGCATTTCCATTTTGATGGTTCAAAATTTCCACTGTCCAAGTAAGAACTAGTTAGATTTGCTATAATTGCATTTACAGTAAAGATTAACAGGTCATAAATAAAGCAGCCCATTGTTAAGCAATATTGATTAATATAGGAGTTCCAACATCTGTAATAATTTCCCACACTTTCTGTAACAACTCACCACAAAGTGAGTGGTTTAAAACAATGCAGATGTACTAACTTATAATTCTGTAGGTCTGAAGTTAAAACATATGTCCCTGAACCAAAATTGAGGGGTCATTGGGGTTGGGGTCATGTGTTTTCTGGAAACTCTAGGAAAAATTCTCTCTTTCTCTCTTTCTCTCTCTCAGCTTCTAAAAGCTACTGTCCTTGCTCATGAGCCTACTTTTCCTTTGGCAAAGGCATCAATGTTGCATCAAAATACCAATAGCACATCTCCCAGAATTAGAGAAAATTATCCTAAAGTTCATGTGGAACCAGAAGAGCAAGAGAAGAACTTAGCAAAATCAACTCTGGGCAACAAAGGCAAGGAAAGGGTCATCATAATCCCTGACTTGGAGTCATATTACAAAGCTACTGTGATAAAAACAGCATGGTACTGGTGACAAAACGGACCTGAGGATCGATGGGACAGAAGAGAAGACGCAGAAACACTCCAAGCACACTCGGCTTCCTTCTTACGACTGCTTTCATTGTGTTCCTTAGGTTCCGGTGTGTTGTACTGGCACAATTTCTTTCTTGATTGCTTCTATGGGTGTTCAAGTGTATATTATTAAGTTTCCAGGCGTTTATAAACTTTCAGTAGTTTCTGCGATTTATTTCTAGTTTCATTGCCCAATGGTCTGATATAAATAAGGGGTGATTTTGATTCTTTTATATTTATTTCAGCAGGCTTTGTAGACTAGTATGTAGTCTATTTTGGAGGAAGTTTCACGTGCTGCTGACAAGTGTGTGTACTCTTGTAGTAAAGTAGAACACTGTAGAGGTCCATTTAGTCGCTGTGTTCAATGTTGCGGTTCAGCTCTGATATTTTCTTATTGATTTTTTGTTTATTTGACCTGTCTCTTTGTGAATGTTGGGTATTTAAGTCACCCGCCATGAGTGTGTTAGTGTTTTTTTTGATCTTTTATGTCTAGCAGTAGAGTAAGTCTCCAACTTATGATGGAGTTCTGTTCCGGGAGAACAATTGCAAGTGGAATTTGTTCCTAAGTCTGACAAAGTGAGTCTTACACAGTACACCCGTGCAGTCTGCTGTAATTCTAATGGGTTTACATGTGTATGTGATTTTTTGCTTTTTTCTTGACAACTTTTAAAATTCTTCTTTTTTTTGTTGTTGTTGGACATCTGGAATTTTAATTATAATCTGTCCCGGGGTGCTTCTTTCTTCATTGTAGTTGGTTGGATTCTGTGAGCCTCATCTATATGTTGAACTCTTTGCTCACATTTGGGAAGTTTTCTGTTGGATTTCTGTAAACAAAATTTTTTCCCTTGTGTGTTACTTTCTACTTTCTCTCCAACTCCAATTAGCCTTAGATTGGTCTTCTTAGTGTTGTCTAATAGCTATTGGATGAATTTTTCTTGTTCTTTTACTGTTTTTAAGGCTTCCTGGAGTAGTTTATCATAACTTGCCATTTTGTCCTCTATTTCAGAAACCCTGCCTTCATGTTGTTTCTGCAATTTATAAATTCTACACAATTCTTTATATTCGTTATTTCTGTTCAATATCTTTTTTTCTATCTTTGGTAAATTCATCATGCATGTTTCAAACCATTTTGGTCAAGTCTTCCAAATTTTGTTTGTTTCCCCCAAATCCACATTGGTCATTTGGTATGATAATTTCACAAATGTTCCGGTCATGTCCTCCTTGCACTTGCCAAGTTTCTTTAACTCTTCTGTAATCAATTCATAAAGCTCTACTACTTGGTGTTTGCTTTCCTATTTGTGCCCTTGGATCTGTCTTGAGAGAGTTTCATATATATATATATATATATATATATTATATATTTATATATATTATATATATATATATATAAAGCGTTTCTTGTTTTGTTTTTCGGTCCTGAGGGTTATGGTCAAGTAGGGTGAGGAGAGGTTGTAAGTGACATGATGATCTTTTTAGTTGGATACTGCCTTCCAGTGATATGCTTTCAGCCTTATTTTTCCATATTTAGTATTACCTCTTCTGGAATTTAATGGAAGTGATTTGGACTCTTTCCCTGTGTTTTGAAGATGGAATTACTCTTGGTTATAACAGCATCAACAGATTCAATCATACATGATTCATATATGATAAACCTTGTATTTACACATTCACTCTTTATCAGTACTCTTTGACAGTACTCTTTACACTCATATGCTATTGTTCCTAGCTGTTATTTTGCAGTGTGGAAGAAATGCAGGGTAGAGGTGGATGGATGGTGAAAGGATGGGTGAAAGAGGAGGTAAGTCAGTAAGGGGAGAGGTAGATAGAAATTATTATTATTGGAAAAATTAGATATGTGTGTAAAAATTAGGTGAAAAGATTAGATATGGGGTCAGACTGTGTGTGAGGTCTTTTAGTTGGATTGAAGGGTCAGCATTCAGTGATCTAAGATGTCCGTGGGGAGGAGGACAGGATGTAGGAGGAGGGAGGTGTACAGTACTTTGGGAGAGAGGAAAGCCACCAGGTTGTTAGAAACTACTGGTATATTTGTGCATGTGTAGAGTGGAAGAGAGGCAAGGGAAGACAGAGACCTAGATAAGGAAGAGCAAAAGGAGTAGAATAGAGAGGACAGAAGGTTAATATGAGAGAAGATATGACTGACTGAGAGCGAGCAGAATATAGCAAACTAAGAACTTGAGAGGAGGAATTTAAAAAGTGAGAGAAACAAAAATAAGAAAACAGAAAACAAAGAAACAAAAATAGACAAGAGTAGGGAGAGAAGAAACAAACACCAACTAAACTGAAGCAATAAACCCCTCCAAAAAACAAAAACAAAAAAATCTGGCTGGAATTCAGATCAAATACTCCAGCAAGAGAATGTGCATGTGATTCACATCAGACCTCGATGCTGAAAGCCTGAATGGACACAACCGCCTTAGTTGAACTTTGATTGCAGGCAGCCACACTAATTTCCCCTATTTTCCCTTCCACTCTGAACCCAGACTAAGCCAGCCATAAGAGTGCTGTGCCAGCCAGCAGGCAGAGTCTGTGGCTGGGCCTACGCTGGCTACAGACTCTTCCTCCACCAGGTGTGATGGCAGGTCCGCGGGCGTGCGGGCCTGCTCCAGTTTAGGTACAGGCCAACAGGAACTGTTGGCACATGTATGTGTTGGCAGGGGTTGGTGGTGAGTCTGCTCTCAGGCAGCGGTCTGTGGAGAGGCTGTGAGTTTGCCTGTAGGCAGGGGTTGCATGGTGGGTGAGCAGGGGTGCGCATCTTTGGGAGTCTTCAGGCCCTGCTTGCTTGTGTATAATCGCTCTGCCCAAGGTCTGGGTGTGAGGCTTCCCTTGTCCTTGGCAAGCGCTTGTGAGGATGCCACAGAGCTGAGGGTTCCCCAGTGTTTGGAGGAGAGGTTGTGGGAAGAAGGGGCCAGTAGCTGGAGAGTCTGACCCAGGAGTCCCGCCTCTGCAGTGTCCTCCATTTCCTCAGGCTGTGTGGGCTGCTTTCATAATGGTGGCTTCCTGGAGGGAGGGTCGGGCCTTGAGTGGTGTGGACAGCTGTGGTGGCCATGCTTCCCCTCTTCAGTGATCGGGATGGCTGGTTTTCTCTACATGTATCATCTTTCTGATTAATTTTCTGTTTCAGGGTGTAAATCCCTCACCCACCACAGAGTTCTTGGGGCCTCAGTGAATTCTCTCCAAGCACCTCTGAGGCAACTCCTCCTCTAGTCAGCCATGTTGGGTCCCCCAAAGGACATGTTAAACTTTTTTTATTTCACTTTTTTCTCACCTACTTATAAATTTCCTCATTATTGGTTTTTATAAATTTGCATACATAGTTCATTATAGTTTTCTGTGCTCATCTTACTTGGGTCACATTGTATTTCTTGATTCTGTGGATGGATAATACTTCAACATTTATGGAAAAATTTCACCCATTACTTGTTTTCTGGCCTTTTCCCTCCCTTTTCTTTATTTTGTGTACTTTCTATTGCTTTGACTTCAAGTTCATGGATTGCTTCCTCCACAGTACCTAACCTCCTGTTAATTCCATTTAGGAAATTTTTTAAAGGTAGTTTTATTCAAGTATAATTTGCATGTAGTAAAATTCACTTCATTGGGTGTTATCCAGTAGGTTTTTTCAGATATTATATTTTTCTTCTTGACAATATCCACTTGATCTTACTTTTGCATTTTCTGCTCATGGTTAATTTAAAAAATTTTAATACAAATTGATGCTCTTTTAAAAACCCTTATCAGCTTGTCTGTCATCTTTATCATTTCCGAATCTCTTTTGTATTGACTGATTTTTCTTTTTTTTTGGTGGTGCCAGAGATTGAACTCAGGGCCTTGTGCTTCCAAGGCAAGCACTCTAATCACTGAGCTAAATCCCCAGCCCATTTTTCTTTTGATTTTGACTCACCTTTTCTTGTTTTCCTTGTGTGGTTATTGAGAGTTTTAAATTTGTTTCTGTCTTTAAAGTAGCTAATTTTTTGAAGAATAGCTTGAGTAAAGGAGCATCCTTTACTTTGTCCTAGATTAGCCCTGATAATGTATGATCTTTCTGGAGTCTACTAAATGCTCCAGATAATCCATGAGGTTTCCTCTTCTGGATAGATAGAATTTTAATATCTCCCAGCCTTGTGCAAACTCTGGTAGTACTCTAATACTTGTTTTTTTTTTCTTCCCTTAGTTGTTGCGATTTACTATCTTCATATGTCTTAACTCCCAACTTATGTGCAGTTTATTAACCAGCCAGACTCAAGAGGAGCTTATTCAGATTTCTGGGGTTGTTTTGTATAGTTTTTCCCCCTCAAATATATTACTGTCTGATTTGCTCTGTCTTTTGTGCCTCAGAGGTCTGCTGTGTGTCTCCTCAATCCAGTAAGACTCTATATCCTCTCTCAGCACTGCAGTCCAGAATGAGACTTCGGTCAAAAAACCCAGGTGATTGTGTGGCTTACCTCTCTTGCTTTCCTTACTTCAGAATTCTAATTCTGTGCTGCCTGTTGCCTAAAAACACAAAAGCAGTTGTTTCATGTATTTAGTCCACAATTCTTGTTTTCTCAAGTGAGATAAAATCATATACCAGCTCCTCTACTAGGGCAAAATCCATGATATATGTTTGAATGGATATATCAAAGTACCAGTAAATCAATCAAAAGTTGTAGCATCTCCTATGAATATTTTTTGGGTTTTTTGAGACAGATTAGAGTCTAAATAATTTTCTTCATAAGTATCTAACATATATATTAAAATGAAAATCACCATTAAGGTATGTACTGCATTATTTATAGATGACAGAAGTGTGTTAGTTACCTTTCCAGAGTCAATGGTTTCTAAGACAGCACATTTGATACAGGACATTTATAGGTTACAGGATTCACCCACAAGTCAAACGTAGGAAGAGTACCAAATGTCCATCTAGGCACTGAAGACCCGAAAGATCCAATCAAGGGCTGGGAGCCCACCGCACTGTCCACGTATGTCCGTGTCTGCAGATGATGGCTGAAGAAATCTTTCTGGAAGCAGGATATGATGCTCGCAGCAGAGATGATGACCAGAGCTCCCCTGAAGCAAGAACAGCCATCCTCAAGGACAGCAAGGCCCCGAGCTGCCTCTTCGATGAGAACAGCCAAGTTCCTTTCGGGAGAACCAGACACAGCAGAGCTTCTCCTGGGAAACAGCCCGCCGTTGTCTTCTGCCCCGTTCTCCTTTATGTTGCATCAGCAACAATCCTCAGGTGGATCCTCTATGCCCAGAACCACACCAGCTTAGTCCAGCTAGGTGTTCCGCCACAAGTTGGCCACAATAAATCCACCACAATAAGAAAAATATATTTTTTATGTTTATTGTCTTGATAAAATTTAGGATTTCCATCTAATTGGAGATGTAAAAGAATGTGGCAGGGTTCAGAGACAAGTCACTCAGATGCTTAGGAGATTTCATTCAGTGACCTGTGTGGCACATACGAGAAAAGGCGAGTGGAAGTGAGCTTCATTTGCTTTTGGAAGAGAGAATTTAGGAACAATAGTAATTACTGGAATAATAAAGTTCATGAAGCAGAGGCTATAGCCACGTGTCTTTGAATGCCACAAAAGGTACAAGTGTATATAAAACATAGAGGAAAATTTCTATATTATACAAAGGTGAATGTCCTTCAAAAGTTTGTTAAATTGTAAATTGTTTGGGATGTGAAAGGTTTCTGTGGTTGCGAGATGAACAAACAGCTTCTCTTTAGGTGGTTTAGCTGTGAGATTAAGCAGCGAGTTAAGTACAGTACCAGGTTCCTTTCAGGCCTTGGATTCTAATGGTGCAAAGGAGAACTTTCTTCCGTTTCCTTACAGCTGCCTTCCTAGACTTCATGAACTTGCTTTCCGTATTTTTTTCAGAGGGAAGATACTTTTTTTTACATTCTCTTTACAGTTGTTTGGGGTCTTTGTCAAACAGCAAAATAAGAGTTCTTGGGTTCCTCAATTTCCGTTTTCTAAACAGGAAGGTCCTTACAAAGAGAAATACCAATGCCTATATTTGCACGAAAAACCAAGCATTTATGATGTTTACTGCAGTAGATTCCAGAACAAATTGTATTTGTAGTTGATACTTAGCCAAAATTTTTGCTTAAAAGAGAAATGATGAATTCATATGATTTTTTCTAAATATAAAATCAAGAAAAAATTCCAACTTCTACAGGGCAATAATTCCTTGAAATTATTTTTTACTATGAGACATCTGGCAATGAATGACAAACATCATAAAGCTGCTTCTAATTCCTCTTTTGAAAAGTATGTATGTATGTGTGTATCTATTTTTCCCACTTTGCTATCACTGGGAGAAAGTGCCTGGCATCTGCCAGTTAAAGAAGAACAGGTTTATTTGGTTCATGGATTCAGTTCATGGTTGACGGGCTCCAAGGCAGAAACAGGATGGACGAGGGGCATGGAGGAGGGAAAGGTGCTCAATCAAGGCAGCCAGGAAGCAGAGACAGGAGCCAGAGACAAGAATAAAGTCTTCTAGGTCACTCTCCCAGTGACCCACTTCCAGTGAGGCCCCACTTCCTAGCAGCAAGTCAGCAGTTGTGCTGGCGTGGTCTGACCACTTTCCAAACACACCAGACTTTGGGAGGACATTTTAGATCTAAGCCATCTATCAACCAATCAGTCACTCACTCAATCAGTCAATCAGTCAATCATATATCTCTCCTTCCATCCATCCATCTCCCCTCCAGGAATACAGCCCAATAGTTGTCTCTCAGACAGAGGGAATGACGATACTCTTGACAGTTGCTCTCAGAGAAGGATCACGATCATATCCTCTGAGGATAAAGAAATATTCGATTTACCGAGAAAAGGTTTTTAGTACAAAAAAGAGCCCTTGAGTTTTTACTAGCTTTTTCTGGTTAGTATTCATCCCATACAGTTACATTTTTCTATTTAGAGGTTTCTCTTTTGTACAATCTCGTATGAATGGATTGTGAAACTTTATGTTCCCCTGAATGTCTCCTCAGTTAATTACTATAGCCACATATTATTCCCTTTTAACTTAGTTCAACCATTGAAATCTGGGAGGAGAAGGGTTAGATCACAGGGGGAGTAGATTTTAGAATGTATCCATATATTTTGGAGAAGCCCAATGTTTTCATTATTTATCTCTTACAGATTATTTTATTGGACTAGCTGTCACTTAGCAAGTCACCTGTAGAAATTGAGCCCAAGGTGTAATATATATTTTTAGAACATGTGAGAGAGGTTGTAACATAAAGAGGCACCCTGTACATCCAGAGAGGTTAGGATGAAGAACTTAGGCAGGATTGGTCAGAGTTGTTGAGAGGACCCTAAAAGTGAAGGGACTGATTTGCTGAATTTAACATCTGGCCGAGAGTGGTAACACTTTCTAATTTTACTGCATTGTATCTGTCTTCCTGATTTTGTGGACTTAGTTGTAAAAAAGAACATTCCTGAAGAAAGGGCAGTAATTATTATTGATATTATTTCAAGAGTATGGAGTGCACCTGACTGAGTTATTTGAAAGCTAGTCTAGGGCTGGGGATTTAGCTTAGTGGTTAGAGTGCTTGCAGAGCAAGCACAAGGCCCTGAGTTTGGTCCCCAGTACAAAAAAAAAAAAGTATTAGAAAGCTAGCCTGTAAACCACTGAGAAGTGGAGATGGTGGTGTATTAATTGGTGCATTGGCACAGTGTGCACACTAGTGCTTTATTCCTATTGTTGATGCTTTCTGATTTGAATGGAATACATTATGCTGTTTCCTGCCTTTTTTCCTCAAATAACTTACATAAAGGAAAACAATAATGGCATTTGGTGTATCCTATTTCCATAGAACCCAAATCTAACAGCCAGAGTTACTCAGGAGATATAGAGAATAGTGAGTGAATGTATGGGATAGTGAATGGCTGACTCTTTCAAAAAAGGATACAAGAGACCGAGAAACTTTTCTTTGAAAGGCAGAACAGATCTAAGAATATCTTCTTCCTCTCTTGTGAATATAAAAATGGATGAAATTCTCTGGTTTATGGAGAAAAAGTTTGGCTTCCTTTTTCTTTCTTCTTCCTATTAATAGAAAGTAAGGCAATAAATAAACTCTATATTCTGAGATTTTTTTAAAAAAGATTGTTTTCTAAATAAATTTTATTTCTTAAATTTTATATTATATTAAAATATAAAAACTGTACATCTTAGTGGGTTTGCATGGGATGTTCAATGCAGGTACATGCTGTGTAATGCTTAATTCAGGTGAAACATATCTATCTCTTCCAACATTTATCATTTCTTTATGATGCAATCATTCAAGCTCCTTTCTTCTAATTTTTTGAGATGCACAGTACATTTTTGTTATCTAGAGTCACTCTACTGTGCAATAAATAGCACACTGAGACTTCCTGCTCCTATCTAACTGTACTTCATGCCTATTGATCAACATTTCTCCACCTCTCCCTCCACTCTTCTCTTTGTAGCCTCTGGTCACCACCATTGTACTTTCAACTTTTATTAGATCAACATTTTTTAGATTCTATGTCTGAGCGAGATCATGTGAAACTTGTCTTTTGCACCTGATTTATTTCACATGACACGAGGATCTCCAGTTGCACCCCATGTTGCCATATGTCACAGGATTTTGTTCTTTTTTATAGCTAAATAATATCACATTATGTGTATATACCACATTTTTAAAATCTGTTCATCAGTTGATGGACAGGTAGGTTGTTTCCATTTCTTTGCTATTGTGAGTAGTACTGCAATGAATATGGGAATGCAGATCCCTCTCGAAATGCTGATTTCATTTCCTTTGTGGTTATACCCAAGAGTAGAATTGCTGGATCATACAGTAGTTCTATTTTTAATTTTCCATGCAGTTTCCCATAGTGGTTGAATTAATTTACATTGCTACTAAAAGTGGTCAGAGGTTCCTTTTTCTCCACATCCTTACCACCATTTGTTATCTTTAGTGTTTTTGGTAATAGCTATTCTTACTGAGATGAGGTGATACCTGATTGTGATTTCGACATGCATTTCCTGGATGATAAATGATATCGAACATTTTTAATATATCTTTTGGCCATTTGAATGTTTTCTTGGAGAAATGTCTATTGAGATTAGTGCCCAATTGTTATGCACTTCTTGTTTCCTTTGCCATGCAAAAGTGTCTTAGTTTGGTTTAATCTCATTTGTCTCTTTTTGCTTTTGTTTCATTTGTTTTTGAGATTTTTGTCTGCACAATTCTTGCCTCTTTCAATATCCTAAAATATTTCCCTCACATTCTCTGCTAATGGTTTCATAGTTTCAGGTCTTAATTTAATTCTTTAATCCACTTTGAGTTGATTTTTGTAACTGGTGAGAGACAGAGGTCTGATTTTGTTCTTCTGCATGTGGATGTGTGATTTCCCCAGCACTAATTATTGAGAAAACTGTCCTTGCTCCAATGTGTGTTCTTAGCACCTTTGCCAAAAATCAGTTTGCTGGATATACAGGGATTTACTTCTGACAACTGAAGTCCTGGTTTGTCCCAAATACACAGTTGATGTGTTGTTCAGAGGGAAGCGGGGGAACACCTAAAAAGAGTTGTCTGTCCTCTCAGACCTCCCCTGGGCCTCAAGTAGGTCGGGATACCTCATCCGCAGTTACTGGTCTGTTGTCAGACACTGCAGGATTCTGCTGACTATGGGCAGAGTCGCCACAGATGGGCCATCATTGGACTCCCGTGTCAACTCTGAGGCCACCAGTAACTCTGAGCTGTGTCACAACTGTGCCCATAGCCTGCAAGACCAGCACAACACCAGGGTAGCACCAACATCCACACTACTGAGAGCTGCCTAAGGCTTGAATGTAGTTGTGACCCAAGACTGCTGCAACTAGACACAGATGGAGCTAATTGGAATAGAAGTCTGATGGACTGGAGCCCTATTTCTTGCCTGGCACTGGAGCAGTTCCAGAGCCTTGATCTATAGGCTGGCCTCTGGATGGGGGCCATTAGGATCTACCCAGGATTAGGGTTCACCAGAACATAATTGTGTGCTTACTACCCTATATTATCTCTAGAAAATGTTGTGGGATAATACATATGCCCATGCTGTACTATCTGAAGTTGGGGTGCTGTTGGTGAAGGTAATCCCTAGCCATCTAGGTTGATTCTAGTCTGGGTTTTCCTGAGCATCTCACGGCTGCAAGGACCTGTAATTTTGGGGTGCACCGCAGCCCATGACGTGAAGGGAGGTAATGTGGGGTGACACATTACCTCCCTGGGGTGCAGGTTTTGCCTGGGCCTGAGGTAAGTCTAGATTCTTACAGCTAGGGAAGTCCTAGAGCCCACCTGTGAGTGCTGGCCAGGATATTGCTGTGCTGCCCGATGTTAGGGAACAAGTGGTGACAGCAGTAACTGGTCTGTTGTTAGGCACTGCAGGGTTCTACCTAGTATGGGCAGAGTTAGCACAGTGGGCCACCTGCAGGGTCCTGTATCAGCTCTGAGGCTATCAGTGGCTCTGAGCTATGCCGCAACCTGTGCCCATAGCCTGCCAAGACAGCAGGCTACCGGCACCCCCGGGCTGATGCTAAACTGGGTTGCACCTGAGTCTCACAGCTGCACAGTCTCAGGGAGAGGATGGTGTGCCCAAGCCTGCTCTGAGGCCGGAAACGAAGTAGCCACAACTGTGTTTAGAGATCTCTGCCTGATGCCTGGGCCGCTCTGGAGGCTCTCTGTGTGAGCTGCGGCCTGCAAATAAGGCCTTTAGTTTTTATCCAGTGGTGGTTCTCACTGTGGTGGGTCTGATGCTGGTCTCAAAGATGAAGCCTTGCCCCCAGCAGTAGAGTCCTGCTCCCTACTTTTCTATTTGAGTCTAAGGAGGCTTGGGAGGCAGTCACCCACCTGGCCCAAAGCAGTTCCAATGTCCGGACAGGTTTTGTCCTGGCAGAGGTGTTGGGGCTTTGCTCGGGCCTGAGTTTCACTGTTCAGGGCTGGTCATGGTTTCAGGTCTAGGGTCTGAATTTAATTCTCATTATCTCCCTCCTGGAAGCAGGAGCCCTCTCTTTCCAGGCTGGACTGCTTGGAGTTGGGGAAGGGGTGATGTGGACAACTCTTTCCTTCTTGCCTTCTTCAATTTATCTTTTCATTTTGTTATATTAAAGGCAGACACGATGACTTCCCACCTGATTTCCTTAGCTCTCATGAATGTAGTGGGTGCATGAGTAGCTGTTCTACTTGGTGTGATAGGGCAGAGCTGGGTGGAGGGTCTTACTCAGCTGCCATCTTGTTCTACTCCCACAGTTATATATTTCATAAACAACAGTATGTTCCATGTTTAAGTCTTTACACAGTTATAGAATATATATAGACAAAAGCTTATAGTTATAGATTTAATTATGTTAAGATGCAAATTTGACAAAAATAATCTTTATGTCTGATTTTTATTGACTAGCTGAGAAACATGTTACTGGAAAATTGTTCATTTATGATAGAACAGAATTTAATATTAATTTACTTGTTTGTTTCAATCTAATCATTCATTCATTGTTTAGGTACTAGAAATACCTATGCTGTAATATCAGGTTCACTTCAATTAAATGAGAACCCTCACATTATTTTCTCACAAATAACATGAGCAAAATGTGATCTACATTGAAGGTCCACAGAAGTTGGCAATTACTTGCTTTGTGATCTTGCACAAGAAATTTAATTTCCTTAAACCTCCATTTCCTCATTTATCGTGTGAAGGTAATATTTACTTGGTGGTGTAATTATGTGTACTAAATAATATTATACTGAAAATCTTAGAGCTCAGGAACATAATAATACTCATAGAAATATTATAGCTTTTCAAATTCTACATTTTATCTGGATAACATTTTAATTATTTTTGTAAAATAATCACCAGTTGAAAAACATAATGGCAAATGAGTGTAGTCTACTTTTCTCTCTGGGCAGCATATCTTTATGTTTGAGAAGACTAATTTGGAGTAGACTTTCGATGAAAATATTAAGCACGACATAGTCCTCAAGAGAAACAAAACTCAAGCAAGAAGCCATCAGATAAGAACATTTCAAATGCAAGTCAGATTTTAAAATTTGCTTTCAACTACCTTTCATTCATTATTTTCACTACCTTTGGTGTTTGACACCTCCTTCTCCCTTTCTTGAATTATTACATTAAGAAAAGGCCAGTGTTGTGGTCTAGATAGGGAATGATCCCAGGAACTGTCATGTACCAAGAGGTGGAGCTGGGAAGGTGGTTGGCTCATGGGAACGTAGTACTCCTGGGAGACTTCATCCACTGTAAGTTCAGTGGCCGAGAGGACCGTGGTCTCTCTCTCTGCTGACCACCATAGTGTGAGGAGCTTTCCTCCATGCTAGGTTCTTCCACCATGCTGCTTTGCCTTGGAGCTGGCTGACTAAGGATGGAAACATAGAAACTGGGAGCCCCAAATAAAGCCGTCTTCCTTGAAGTTGTGAGTGGCGAGCACTGTGTCTCAGTGATGAGAAAGTGACTAAAATACCACGTTTCTGTAGAGACTTTTAATGAAAATGGACAGAAAGGAACTAAGGTTAACTCTAAGTAGGGAGAGAGGTATAAATTATTTTCCAGAGGTTGATGAGTAAGTTAAACCTCAAACCAACTTCAGTATTAGGATGAATATTAGAAACGAGCTTTCATAGATTAGTAAAAGAAAATGAGATATTTCAGATTGCTTTAAGTGTTTTCATCACTTTTTTTTTTGTTTACCAGTGTTGTATTTATCCAGTTTTCCCTGAATTTGTGGCAAAATTGATCTCTCTCCTTTCTTCTTTTTTTCTATCTGGTTTTGGGGATTGAATGTTCTCTCTTTTTTTGTTAGTACATATTTGTAGTACACAATAATTACATTTATCATGGGGAGCTGGTGCATATACATAACACACCTTAATATATTTTTTTTCATTCTCTACCCCTCCCATCCCTCTCTGGTTCCCTCTCTTTTTAAACATCTCCGTGGAACTGTGGGCTTCAGGAGTGGTGACAATTAGATGGAATGTATCTGACTATCTTTCTAGACTCTC
>PVJO010031216.1:0-14585 GCA_004026905.1 Hystrix cristata
ACAGAGCTAAGCAGTGTGTGTCTGTCCCCCAATCTTGTAGCAGCCTAATGAGATGGAAATATTTAGTTATTTCACAGTGAAGACAAAATGCCCACATGTGGGGAGCTGACCAAAGTGCAAAGCAGGGCAGTGACTGAAATTCAGTTCAGTCTGACTCCAGAATTTCCACTCTATCCAGGTAGCACTGTGACAGAGTCAAAGTAGTTTCATTTTATTTCGGGGCCAGTTCTCACTGACCTTGTATTCATATGGGTTGTGGTGGACTTAATGTGGTCAATTTGAGCCAGAACGCCCATCTGGACTGAGTTGGTGTGATTCTGGGCATAGAGGATCCACCTGAGGATTGTTGCTGAGGCAACATAAAGCAGAACGGAAGCAGAAGATAGTGGCGGGCTGTTTCCCAGGAGAAGCTCTACTGTGGCTGGTTCTCCTGAAGGAGACTCGGCTGTTCCTGCCGAAGAAGGAGCTCTGGGCCTTGCTGTCATCGAGGATGGCTGCTGTTGCTTCAGGGGAGCTCTGGTTGTCATCTCTGCTGAGAGCATCGTATCCTGGTTCCAGTAAAGATTTCTTCAGCCATCATTTGCAGACATGGGCGTACATGGGACATTGCTGTGGGCTCCTGGCCCTTGATTGGATCTTTCAGGTCTCCAGTGCCTAGATGGACATTCGACACTTCCTGCATTTGCCTTGTGGGTGAATATTGTAACCTATAAATGTCCAGTGTTAAATCTGCTCTCTTACAAACCATTGACTCTAGAAAACTTAACTAAGACATGGGTACTTCCGTCCAGTCCCCAGACTGTGATTTAAATTCCTTTCTCGAGGTGAATCCTGGTGTAAAGTTGAAAAGTGAAGTGTTAAGAATACTAAACAGATATTAGAAGCCCTGAATTCTGGCCTCAGCTGTGTTACCAATCAGCTGCTTGATTTAGGGGAAGTCACTGACTATGTGGCCCCAACTTCGTAGAATCCCAAAGCTGCAAGGCACTTCAGAGGTCACCTCACCCTCTTGCACTGATCAGAGGTGGATCCTTTATGATGATCCCAACAAATGCCTCCAGTAACTTCCAGCGACATGGGTCTTTACTGCCTGCCATGCAGCCAATTCCAAATTCAACTTCTGTTGAAAACAGGTTCCCCCATCTCTGTTTCTCTTTCTGGGCTTCTAGTTGGACATATTAGTCCTCTTTGAGTTTTTCTTCTCCTTCGTCCCATATGTAGGTGGCCAACATACTGAATATATCACTTAGTCTTGTTGGTTCTCATCACTGCCTAACTGCTACCTTGCCTGTTCTCTCTCTTGAGTCTAACTGAGCGCATAATAGTTTTAGATTAATCTTGGTAGAGTCTATATTCCCCCCAACATCTTTAAAAAATCCATTACAAAAAAATACAAAAAACAAAAAAAACAACAGTAGTTCTCCTGCATACGCTATAACATACAACCTCCCAGGCCTGGCATCAAAGCCTTTTCTTATGTACCCTGTATCCAGCCCACCCATCCCTTACAATATCCTCTCCCACTTTTCTCTAGAAATTATGCTGACAAAATTCTATTCTAATAGTGGGACTTCCTTTTTCCTCCAAGACTGCCCATCTTTGGCTTTGCTTCTCTTTCCCCTCCCTCTCAGGCCCCTGGCATGTGGCTAGCTCACAGGGGCATGCAGTAACCACGTGTTGACCTTAACCAGTAATGGTGTCCCTTTTAATCCCTTATCATTTGTAACACAAAGAGTTTGAATTAAATAATTTCTAAAGTGCCCCATGGCTCTGAAAATCTGTATCACAAGAAAGAACTGCAAAGTGCTAGCAGCCAGACTAGAAGTCTATGAAAAGAGTAATGGATGACCGCAGAGTAGCTTGGAGGAAACAGGAATAGAGAATAAAAAATTATCGCCTCAATACCAATTTTTTTTTCAGGCGATCACAGGAGAGATGGGTGAAGGTGCCAGAAAACTCCATCTGAGTTTCTGTCCTGCAGGACAGGAGCACACAAGGATAGTCTTTGAGCCACAAGAGCCATGACAGTGGCTTCATCCTCCACTCAGCCTGAGAGACTGACCCTTGGGGAAGAAGGCAGGCACTGGAGGAGCGGGGGCCACCAGCAGCTAAGGGCTACATGGGCCTCTGTGTTCTGATCCTCGCTTGGGTCTGCTGGAGATTGCCAGAACCGGTTTCTGGTCCCTCAGTAGGGGACAATGGTGGGATCTGCTTAGAGAGGCTGCTATGATGACCCTCTTAGGACTACTGGGTTGGAAGCCACATTGTTTGGATTAAATTCCTTCTGGTAAGACGTGAGCAGCACGGTTGTTCGCGCTACGTTCCATAGCATCGAGGCTGAAACAAGCTGGGACACAGAGGCTGGAAGTAAAATTCACGTGGAGATAAGATGCATAAAATACCATGCTAGCTTCAGAAAGCAAATGGCTGTTGATGGTTTTGTTTTATATTTTACTAAAATTCTTTTTTTTCCAGTAGGCATAGTAGGCTACAGCATTATTTTCATAGAAAATAAAACTGTATGATAGAGTACAATGAAAAATTAAAAGCATATATACATATATGTTTGTTTTTTTAAGACAGGGTCTCACTGTGCAGTTCAGGCTGGCCTTGAACTCACTGCGTAGCCCAGGCTGGCCTCGAACTCTTGGTGATCCTCCTGCCTTAGCCTTTTGAATGCTGGGATTACAGGTGTGTGCCACTATACCTGGCCAAAAGAAATTATACTCTTAAATAATTTTAAGTACTTTGGGGCTGGGGATTTAGCTCAGTGGTTAAAGTGCTTTCCTGCCAAGCACAAGGCCCTGAGTTCAATCCCCAGTACCAAAATAAATAAATAAATAATAATAATAATAATAATAATTTTAAGTATTTTGACTTTGGAGTAATTTCAAAATTAGAGTTTCAGAAATAGTTCATAGAGCTCCCCAGGTGCTACATCCATCCCCAACTGATGACATTTCTGAGCGATCTAAGAACTTGTTAGGACACGAGGTCCTTTACCCCTTAATACTTCAGCGACTATTTCCTCGTTATAAGCACCCTTGTCTGCATAACCACAGTGCCGCCATTGAAACAAAGAAATTAACGTTGATCCATTATTACAATAAAGGAAAATTTAAGACAACAGATGTGATAGTCATACACAGAGCCATTTTATATATATAATAATTAAGTGAGAGAAGGTGACTTCGCAGGCTTGTTGGTATTGTCTTGACCCTTTTCATTAATTCTTCCGTGCCGTTCCTAGCTCTTTGGGGAAAAGCCTGAAAAGCGCTGCTCTGCGGGTTCTGGTTGACCATGCAAATGGAACTCTGGACATGCCAGGTTTGAGTGTAAAAGACGGAAATCCTTACAAGGATAACAAGTTCAAAGATGCCTCTGGCCCACCTGGAGCACCACTAGATGGGACTTCATGTGTCCCCTGCCCTCGAAGGGGCAGATAGGAGGCAAAGGCTTTTGCTCTTGCTCCACATCCTCGTTTATGTCTCCAACAGCCAATGGCAGGGCCGGCGACGTGCGTGAGTAGAGGACCGTCAGGCCCTTGAGTTCCCCCGTCTGACCAACGTAATGTGAGTATTTAAGCAAAGGGCAGAAATGGGCACTAAATACTTTTTGGTGAACATATTTTTGTCTCAACTGCAGGAATCGGCCTATTTGTAGATTGATTCACCAGTCTACATACGGGAAGTTTCACCTCAGAAAATGCTTGAGACCCACTTGGAACTATTAATTAGAGTGCCAGACTGAAAACATCACTGAACTGTTCAAAAACTCTTCTTTCTTGCCTAAACTAGCCATGTAAACTTGGGCATATGTTGAAATCCTGTGTCTTTTTTTTTTCTTCCATTTGTTAAATGAATAAGGCAGGATTAGATACTCTGAGGTCATTGGATAAGACATATTGCAACATTACAATTGTATGACCACTCAAAAATCTCTAAGACAATGAAGATGTAATGTGTCATTTTGTGCTAAAGGCCACTGGCCCAAGTAGGAATTTGTTTCAATTCCCACTAGGGTCAGTTTATTTATTTATTTATTTATTTATTTATTTATTTATTTATTTTTGTGGTGCTGGGGGTCAAACTCAGGGCCTTGTGCACTCTAATCACTGAGCTAAATCCCCAGCCCCCAGTTTATGTTTTAAACGTGTATGTTCAGTTAAGTTTCTGTGTAAACAGTCATGAACAGTGATGACCATGATGCCTCTCACTGTTATTAATCTACTGGAAAGCAGTGAGGATCACGAGCCATGGGCATTGGTAGAGATTCTGAGTAATGAAAGGTGGACTAGAAAATGAAGTTGAACCCGAAGGATCCACTCAAGGGCCGGGAGCCCACGGCAATGTCCCATGTACATCGGTTTGCACTCTAATCACTGAGCTAAAACCCCAGCCCGCACAACTTCTTTTTATATCTTTGGATTCTTGGATTCATGGATGGTAGAAATAAGAAAAGCCTCCTTTAAATTGTCCTTTTTGTTGTTGTTGTTTTTGTGGCTCTGGGGATTGAACCCAGGGCCTCTGCACTGAGCTACATCCTCAGCCCTTTTTCATTGTTTATTTTGAGACAGGGTCTCACTAAATCACTAAATTGCTAAATTGCCCAAGATAGGCTCAAGTTTACAATCCTCCTGCCTCAGCCTCCCAGAGTTCTGGGATTACAGGCATGTGCCACCACACCCAGCCCTTTAAATTATCTTGACAGAAATTCTTGATAGCTTCTCCTCCTCCAATTAAAAGCAGCTCTGCAAATCCTGAAAATTATCTCACTGTATTAGTTACTTTTCTAGAGTCAGTGATTTGCAAGAGAGCAGATTTAATACAGGACAAGTCCAAGTTAACAACATTCACACACACAAGCCAAATGCAGGAAGAGTGCCGAACACCTACCTATGCACTGGAGACCCGAAGGATCCAATCAAGGGCTGGGAGCTCACGGCAATGTCCCATGTACATCTGTTTGCACTAAAAGGCTGAAGAAATCTGTACAGGAACCAGGATATGATGCTTGTAGCAGAGATAAAGACCAGAGCTTCCCTGAAGCTAACAGCAGCCATCTCCAATGACAGCAAGGCCCCAAGCTCCTTCTGCAAGGAGAACAGCCAAGTTCCCTTCAGGAGAACCAGACACAATAGAGCTTCTCCTGGGAAACAGCCGGCTGCTATCTCCTGCTCCCGTTCTCCTTTATGTTGTCTTGGCAACAATCCTCAGGTGGATCCTCTACACCCAGAACCTCACCAATGCAGTCCAGCTGGGCCTTCCTGCTCAAGTTGACCACAGTAAGTCCACCACACTTGCCTACAGAAAGCAATGAATATGGTCCTTTTTGTGTAACCTTGAACCTTCCTTTGTTTACTCGTGACTAGGAGCCTTTCTGGAAGAGGCAGATGAAGAGGCATTTGGCTTCCTTTGTGACAGTCCTTTATCTTCTGTCATGGATGTCAGGCCTGTGCCACTCATCACAGGTTTAACCACTCAACATTTGACATCACAATAATAATTATAAGTATTAATGCCTCTAAAACATTCCCTATGTGCCAGCCACTGTACCGAGTGCTTTATATGTCTTTTCACATTGAACCCACACAACACTGGTAGGAAGTGGGTATCTCTGTTATGGTTTACATACGAAGCTCCCCAAAAGACTCTTGTATTGAGGGTCGGATCCCCAAGGCAGCAGTGGGGTCTAGAGCAGTGATCGAATGATGACTTTCGCCTTGTTAGTGGATTCATCCCCTGATGAGATCATGAATTGGTGGCATTTTCGGGAGGTGATGGAAACAGGAGATGGGACTTAGTTGAAAATAAGGGATCATAGGGGTGTGACCTTGGGACTATATCTGGTACCAGATGCTTCCTTGGTAGTTGTTCCTTAGACACAGGTTCAAACAATTCTCTTTAAAGCTATCTGCATAAGGCTGGACAATATTCCCTGGACATCCTCCTTCCCCTTCCGGGAAGAAACAGAAGTCTTTCATAACCAGTTCCTTCTTTAGTTCTCTAGCCCACCCCCATTCTTTAGCTTCTGGGTAGAAGGGCATCAAGGTTCAGCTAGCTGCGGTGTTGGGCCCCGTTATGATCATCTTGAACCTCAGTTTGGGAAGTCTGAAGAGCCAAATGCTTGTCTCGACATTATCTCAGGGAGTCCCTGAAGCTGACTGTGATCAAGCTCATCTGAAGGAATGAGTGACTGTCAGATTGGTTTTTGTTGTTGGTGGTGTTTTGGGCGCTGGGGATCGAACTCAGGGCCTTGCACTTGCTAAGCAAGCACTTTACCACTTGAGCTAAATCCCCAGCCCCAGTGGCTGTCGGATTGAATGAATTAGATATTAGTAATGAGAAAAGCCCAGGTCACTTGGATTTACTGTTAGTATCCAGGTGCACAGTCACTTTCGGTATTATTAAGCATTCTAGGTATAACTAGGAATATAATGTTCCTTATGAACTTTTAAAAATGTTGAAATTCTATCAGCCCATAAAAATACAATACATATTTATTATTATAAGAAAAATATTGTAAAATGAATGGCTGTAAAAGCTTAGGTTAATATATATAATGATTATTAAAATGTATCACGTCATTAAACATAGGAAAATTAATTGACAAGTAACATAAATAATAAGAGAACTGTGTGAGCTACATAACCTTAGG
The DNA here is from genome assembly GCA_004026905.1 of Hystrix cristata. Taxonomy (NCBI): domain Eukaryota; kingdom Metazoa; phylum Chordata; class Mammalia; order Rodentia; family Hystricidae; genus Hystrix; species Hystrix cristata. Next base: position 6,658 of record PVJO010031216.1, read on the forward strand.
AAGAATCTTATATGTTTTGTGAGCCCAAAATATTTATAACAATTTAATAAATAATACAGTATCATTTAACAAATAGTACAAGGCAGAATGTAGACATTATGTTGTAATTGTATCTATGATTTAATTATAAATAATGTTTTTATAACTGGTATCTTAGCATTTAACATGTAAACAAAATCATCCTTAAGAACTATATTTTTGAAAAAAAAACCAGGAAGAACTATATTTTTGGAGGATTTTTAAAAACTGAGGTATAACATGCAGTAAAGTACTTAAGTCTTTCTTTGTTTATTTGTTTTTGGTTGCTGGGGATTGAACACATAAATCTTAAGGGTACAGCTCAAGGAATTTTCACACAGTGAACATATTTACGTCAAGAACAGAGCATTTCCAGCTTCTTGGAAGACCCCCACCTCTCTTCCCCATGAGTACTTCCCCAAGGCTACCACTCTCTTGGCCTGTATCACCACAGATTGATTACTTTAGAGCTTTGTTGTGGTGGTGCTGGGTATCCAACCCAGGGACGTGTACAGGTTTGGCAAGTGCCCTGCCCAAGCCCTGCGTTAGAAGTCTTTAGGTACTTAGTATAATTTAGGCAATGAGTCTTTCAAGAAAAGTCCTATTTGGAAATTCTTCTCCTTTTTGGAGGATGCATTAAAGGCATGATTTTGGGGTTGGGGATTTAGCTCAAGTGGTAGAGTACTTGCCTAGTAAGCACAAGGGCCTGAGTTTGATCCTCAGCATCAAAAATAAAAAGGCATGATTTTACCCACTTCAAGATTTCATGAAGAAGACATCTATCTCCAAAACCCTAATATACATAAGAAATATCATCAATAAAGAATACAAATAGCAGCTGGGTTTGTAGCTCAGTGGTAGGGCACCTGTTTAACATACACCAGGCCCTGTGCTAGATCCCAGCACTGAAGAAAAAAAAAAAAAGAATATAAAATGTAAAAAGTGTTTAAAAAAAATAAAGTGAAGAAAAATGCAGGTGTCCCTGAGGGTCTTCTTTTCTATGAACCTTGGTTAAAAATCATGTATTTATAGAAAGACAAATGTATAGTATGGTGACCACAGAAGTACAAAATAAATCACAACTTTGGGTAAAATTTTGTATTCACTCGAGTATCCTAGAAGTCCACTGCATGATGGCAATGTTCTGTTTTCAGGAAATAGTGATTTTTATACTCATTTGATTAGCATCTCATCAATTGGCTTGCCTCACATTCTGTACAAATTGTTAAATGTTCTTCCCCTACCCTTCTCCCTTCACCTTCTCAAATCACACATCTCACACAGCAGGACTCTCGCCTGAAGGTTTGTCCTTTGGCCCACCCATGAGTATTACTCTAGCAGAACAAGGTCCCCAGGAGTTATGCATGGGATGTTCGCCTTGGTCTGGTGCTTGGCAAAGGCAGATACTGCTACTATCACCACTACTAGGTGCTATTATCCAGTGCCTCCTAGTACCTGGGGCTGATCAGAGCAGCAGCTTCTCCTTCTTTTTCAACTTCTCCCTCTTTTACTGGGAAGTGAACCCAGAGCATTTACACTGAGCTATGTCCCCAGCCCTTTTATTTTTAATTTTGAGAGAAGATCTCATTAAATCACTAGGTGGCTCACACTGGGTTTGAACTTGCAATCCTCAGCCTCCTAGAGTCCTGGAATTATAGTCACATGCCGCCACACCCCTCTCTGAGCAGAGCTTTTTAAACGTTCTTTCTAAAGTTCCTGTAATCCTGTTTGGTAGGTAATATTATTCCCACCTTGCTTTATGGAACAGAAAGTTTCAATAATTTGCTCAAGGTCATAGAGAGGAACAACCAAGCCAGGATTTGTGCTGTCCAGCGCCAAAGCTCATCTCTCTCTGGTTAGGAATGAAGGCGCTGGGATAGGGGAGGGATAAGGAGAGTAGCACCTCCAGCATACGTGGGAAGGTCTAACGATGTGTTTGGATGGGAAGGAGGGTGGCATGGGGCACAGTACAGCTCATTTCAGGCTGAGATAAAGGAAGAGAGAAGGGGCTTGTGCTGGTCAGGGCTCCAAGTAATGGGGGGGCGGACAGGGAGCGGGCATTTCCACATCTCAATCCCTCGGGCCTGGGCAGACTGCCAGTGTAGACGGCCAGGGAAGCACTGAGGCAGGGGAGATGGTTATCTCGAGGAAGGAAGCTCTGGCAGCTCCGCCAGTCTCTTTGTGACAGCAGCTTCTGGACCAGGGAAGTTCCCTGAGGTCAAGGGAAATGTGATCCTGGGACAGTGGGATGGCGCTGGGACACTCCCCTTACCCTTCGCCTTCAGACCAAGACGATCTGGCCAGAACGAGACCCAGGGCCCAGATCAGAAGAGAAGTGGGCAGGGCAACGAGGGGCGGGGGAAGAGAGAATTAAGATTCCCCAGGCGCCTCATAAAAAGTCTCTTGGCTGGAGACGTAATGACCTTTATTGCAGCCAACACAGTGTGGCTCCAATGAGCTCTCAGGGTATATTTCTTCATGGTGAACTCTTACCTACTTCTTCTCGTGCCCCTGCAATGGTCTCTTTCTTGCCCGACTGGTACAGTAGTGGTGTCTTTAGGTTAAGGCCACTGATTTTCAGGTCCAGATTCTCCTATTAGGCTCTTTAACTAAACTTTCTGAAATCTCGATCTCCTCATCTGTAAAGAAGGTAAGTCACCTCTGTCAAGTCTGTCTCCTCGGGGATAGGAGGAAGTGCTATGTAAACACGACGTGGCATTTCTTTGTTTTCTTCCTTCCTTCCTTCCGGCCACCTCTCCCTACACGGGTTACCTCGCTGTGCCAGGGCTGGGAAGACTTCTAGCTTAGGAGTAGGATCAGTGTGGCCTATAAATTCTATGCAGCCCTTCTCCATTTATTGCCTTTCCTTGTCGTGCTCCCTCAACACGATGGGCCGGGAAGCCACGGCTCCGAGGTTGCTCAGCCCCTCTTGGGGTTAAGCTTCTGGGAAAGCAACAACAAAAAGATGAAAGACGATGTGTTTCTTTAGAGCTTGGCCTACTGTGTCAGCATCAGCTCCACTTTGGCCTCTCCAAAGAGCTGAAGCAGGAAGGCTTCAGGAGATGAGGGCAAGAGAATGCTCCGGGTGGAGGAGGAGGGATGCAGCAGCCAGGAGAAGAACCGAGGAGCAAGGAAGCCTGGAAACCTACAAGACTTTGTCCAAGTGCACCGGAACCAGGGGGAATTTCCCAGAGTCCTTTTTCTTGGGAGGGTTACAGGCCACTATGTAAGGTGCATTCCGATGCTTCTCTTTGTACCTGCAGTCTGGGTACTTCCCGGAGGTGTGCTTACACGTGGTCAGGGACACGGGCTTTGGGCTCTGGTGGCAGTTTTTACTGCCGTTCTTGCAGGCTATGCTGGCGGTCTGGCAGGTGGGGACCACACTGGAGAAGGGTGTGTGCAGGAAGTCATTGCGGGGTTTGCAGCGCTTTGTGTAGTTGTTGATGTGGCTCATCGCCGAGCTGCAGGCTTGAGGCTTGGGCTGTATGTGCTGCGTTTCAAACCACTGAGCTGGGGTCATGTTTCTGGGCTTGGCGTTGACTGGGATCTCGGCCACCCACAGCCCCAGCAGCAGGAGCAGCGGCAGGGAGAAGCATCTTGCGCTGGCTGGTGTCATCTGTTTGAGGGGCACCAGTCAGGAAGGAGGGATGGAGTTCCTGGGGACAGAGAGCACGGGGGTTCAGTGGAGAAACTGCCTTCACATATAGTACCTGCTTATTGTGGCTAATCACCCCTCTCCTGACCCTACTGTCTCCCCCTTTCCTCACTCGGTCTCTCATCTCCTCCTCCATCTCTGTGTGCCCACCTCTACTGTGACCCCGCCCCTGACTTTATATCCCTATCGTCTGATATCTGTCCCTATTGCCGCTCACTCTTAGTCCTCCTCTCCTTCAGTTCCCACCTCCTCACTGTCCCCTTATCCTATGCTGTGTCCCAGCCCCTCCACATCTCTATCCCCATTTCCCCTGTGTCCCAGATTTTCCCCCATTTTGTACCTCCATCCTCAACATCACTGTCCTCTCTCGATCACTGTTCCTCTCCCCGCGTGCTAGGCCCCTAAATCAAGTCCCTCTTTTGTCTATCTCACTGCTCATCTGCCTGTACAGATGATCAGAACCATCCTTCTTTATTTCTTCTCCTCACCGGATCTTGTCACAGCCCTCACCTCGTTCAGTCTTCGTGCCGTGAGTCCTCCTTCAGGGGACTGAGGATGTGTCCAGCCTTGCTGGGCCGTCAGGGCTCTGAGGGCCTCCGCTCGCTGCCTGACTCCTTAAGAGCTGGCCTGGGCTATGCCGCTTTTACCAGGAAATGAATCAGGTTCATGCCTCTCCTCCTACATGGCCCAAGTAAGTGGATGCCAATGGAGCCAGTCAAGCCACCTAACGTGTCCGGCAGCGAGGAAGCTGGGCTCCTCACATCCTGCCTAGTGGACTCTGTCCACATGATTTTAGTGACTCTCAGCAAAGCACCTGACCCGGGTGTCGACCCGGATGGATTTCAGGGAGAGCGGTCATCTCTTTCCTCCTAAATATGCCTCTGACATTTAGGAACAGCCAATCCCTGTGCTGTCGAGGGTCACTTTTTCCTCTAACAAGAGGTACAGATACAGCCTGGAAGATGAATTCGTAAGTTCCTTGCCTTTCAGGCACACTGTTTATCTTTGGGAGGAGATGGAGGAGACGAGGGAAGGGGGTGAATCATCGCAGTCACGCTGCCCGGCAGCATCCCCGACAGCTCAGCTGCTCTAGGGTGATTCATTTCTCTGGGCCTCTCCAGCTCCAGGTGCTGAGCAGGGTCACCTGCTTTACCTGGGGAAGGCGTCCAACACTTCTCATTCTCACTCGTCCAGCTCTACTTGATGAAAGTTGCAAAACTGGCCCATTATCCAAATGTTTGCATTTGAAATGCCTTTGGTGGTGTTGCTCTTAACACCCTGCCCAGCCCTCCCTTCACCTCTTCCTTGTGGCGGTTACAGCCTGGGCAGCGCTGCTCTGGGGGCTCCTGTGAGGCAGAGAAGCATCACTGTGTGGATGGGAAGGTTGGGAAACTGAGATGTCATGTTTGTTCTCAGAATTCAGTGATAAGTAGTAGGTGGACTCAGAATCTCAGATTCAGCCATATGCATATAGTCACCAAATATTAATTGAGTATCTACTATATGCCAATGATACTTGAGCTATATCAGTGAACCAAAGAGACAGAAATCTCTGCCTTGTATTTCACTGGGGAAAGACAGTAAATATATATACATATACTTTTGCTCAAAGTGATAATTGCTAACAAGAAAAGTAGGTTGGGGGTTGGTGGGCAGCAATTTTAAGTAGGGTCATTGAGGGCAAGGATAGAGACCGGAATGTGAGAGGGTGAACTTGTGCTGGTCTGGAGGGAGAATGTTCGAGGTCAAGAGAATGTCGTTATAAAGGCTCTGAAGCACACAGATGTCGTGGGTGCTGGTGGAACAGGAAAGTGACCAGCCAGTGAAGGAGGAGTTCAGAGAGGGATCAGAAATTGGAGCATGGGAAGCCTTAGGACTGTTACAAGGGGTGTGATGTCCTGGTGTGGTGGTACACACCTGTAATCCCAGCATTTTGGGAGGCTGAGGCAGGAGGATTCCAAGTTTGAGCCCAGTTTGGTCAACTTAGTGATTTAGCAAGACCTTGTCTCAAAAGTTGGGGGGAGGGAGTGGAGATGTAGCTAAGTGCAAAGACCCTGGGGGTTCAACCCCAGTGGTGGGTGGAGAGGGACTGTGACTCTTACTCTGAGCAGAGGAGGAAAGGGTGTGTCTGTTTCAAGGATACCCTGGTGGTCCTGTGGATGGTAACTGTGCAGGGCTCATGTAAGCCATCTTGATCACAAGGCTTGTGTTCTGGTCTTCCAAGTTAGGACTTGGGGTGAGGAAGTTGAAGGGTGTTTGATGTGAGGCCAGAGGGAGCTGAGTTTAGTGGAGGGAGAGCGGTGGGAGATTTTAGTGGAGGGAGGGATGGTTTCTGGAAGGAAAGGTGGTGTCATGGATGGAAAACACCACTAGATGGCAAAAGAGACTCAAGAAGGGGAGCAGGCCTCCTCTGTGGGCAGTGTCTCTGAGGGAGGCCCTGACTGCAGAGACAGCCCTTTATTTCTTTGTTAAGGTGCTTACCCTGAAAGGTGGACCTGCTAGACAGAGTATCATTACCCTGCTGCTGTAGAAACCCTCCCACTTGGGGATAAAATGCATATTTTAAAGCAGATCAAATGCAAATCAGCTCAGGCCAGACGAGCCCCGGGGTGGAGGCTGGGGTGGGAAGAGGGGCAGGAGGCTTCGGGCTCATTTGAATTCCTAGCCTGGGTGCCTTTCCGTTTCCCATTCTCCTAGAGTGAGCTGCTTCCAAACCACGATCTGAACTCCCCCCTGTGCTTGTGTTTTCCTGTCATTATAATTATCCTACTTTGCTCGGCAACTCCATTATGCTGAACTCTCCCGAAGGCTGCCTCAGTGCTGTGTGCAGATGAAATAAACAAGAGCCGGCCGTCTCAGGTCAAGGGAAAGGGAAAGTTGAAGTTTGCATATGAAAATTGAAGTGGGAGAGTCGAATCTACCATCTGCACAATTCAGGCTGAACTCTTTGGCCACAATGATTTGGGTAAGGAAAGTAATTGTGTGTGTTTATTTGCCTAAACTAGCCACAAGATCTGCTTCTCTTTGCACTTAGTAGGATAATTTTACTCTTTTTGCTTCATTCCACGTGTGGGCAAAGGGAAAGATGGAAGAAGGATCAGGGTTAGGGAGAACAAAAGGAGTCAGACCAAGGGCTGGTCAGGGAGCCTTGCAGAAGAAGAGAAACTTTGAAAAGGAAAGCAGAAGGCAAAATGGTGGGAGAGAAGATATGAGGGAAGGCAGCCCTCATGAGCGCAACCCCCGCCAGGCTTCTTTTCCTTCCTCCTCTACTGCCACAGTCTTGGCTGTTGGCCCGCCCTCTCCCCGGGCTGGGGTGTGTGTGTGTGTGTGTGTGTGTGTGTGTGTGTGTGTGTGTGTGTGAGTTGGGGTGGGTGTTGTGCCAGGTGGACGTCTGCCTGTGCTCCCCGCAGGACAACAGCTGCTGCTTCCTCTGGCCTGGGCCGGGAGAGGAGGGAGGGGGCCGGCCTGGCGGGGCGCCCGCCCTTTAGGGCCAAGCCTCTCTCTTCCGGAGTTCCATGCAGCCTCTGGATACCAGTGGACAGCCCAGGAGAGTGAATTTTCCTCCGAGCAGGAGCAGATCCAGGTCCTGTTATCCTAATTTTGTTGATCCTTGGATAAACTAGGGTAATGGGCTTATTTCTGTATTTGGGAAAAGTGAAACATACAGCAAGTTTGGGTCAGATGTGGGACTTGATTTGGGTCTTTGAATTCCCATGACCTTTCCTGGAACAGCTGTGGGTTTGGAGGAGGCAAACTCCAAAACGGAAAGTTGGAGTCCTTGGCTCCCAAGCCAGGATGCAGGAGCGAAGGACCTGGTGTGGGGTGAGAGGCTTCCCCAGGTCATTCTGTCTCGGTGGCCCTGGCCAGCTTTCCACAGCCCGCTATGTACAAAGTCAGCCTGAGCCTCGGGCCCACAGCCGTCTAGCAAAACCATCTTTCGGCCTTTGTCTCTGACTTCTCTCTCATTTAGTACCTCAAAAAGAGCCAGACTGGTATTCTCCCATTTCTCAAACATACTTTCCTAATCCTCTTTGTCTCCACTTAACTCCTAACTGCCCCAAGAAACTCATCCCAAGGCCCCAGGATGCCTACCCTCCTCCCCTGGGAAATTTTCCCAATCCTCTTAATTCAGGGAGCTCTTTCTTACCTCTCTCTTTCTATAGCAGTTTACTGTCTTCCAGAAGTATTATTTTCTGCTTTGAACCATTGATTATTTTTTCCCATATAGTTATTGTTTTCTTCCAGCTGAGACTGT
>PVJO010031217.1:0-14607 GCA_004026905.1 Hystrix cristata
GCTCTGAGGCAGTGGACCAAGGACTATAACCATGAGTGAAAATAAACATTTCCTTTAATTTGGGAGTGTCATGTAGTTTGTCTCAGCAATGAAAAAATGATTAAGACAGATTATGGTGCAAGGAGTAGGAAAATTTCTGTGACTGTACCTGAACAAATTGTTCTGTTCCCAAACAAAAACAAAATTTTTCCAAATGCTTGTTTGCAAACCAAACTGTTCACAAACAAAAGCATTCATGAACAACTGTTATTTGGAGGCTTTTCCAGTCATCATCCAAGGGAGCCAGCTACGACTTGAATTTACGACAGAACTTGGTAGCATCCGTGCAGTGCTGGATTTACATGCATGCAGAATGCAAGGGCTGTGGGGTTAAGGAGGCTTCTGCCAAGATTCCAGAAGAGCTGTGAGGCCAGGTGATGTTTCCCTGGGAAGGCAGTGTGCAAAGCTCTGAGAGTGAAGCCTACAGTACAGGGATACTCCAAGAAATTAGAAAAGTCAGGAAGATATAACATCTGAGGACATCTGCAGACAGAGAGCAGACCCAACACAAGACAGAGACCATGAGGACCACAACTGGCAATACTTTAGGAGTGAGGATGCCCAAGCCTGTTTGGGCATCAAACATCTCATCACATCTTTCCCGGAACATTAGCATGGAGTTATGGGATGTAATGTTGGCCTTGCTGGACTTTGGTCCCACTTTTGTCCCATTCTTTTCTGTCTATCCCTTCCTTTCTTTTGGAATGAATGTCTTTAACATGTGCCATCATATGTTGGCAGTGTTTAACTTTTTTTTTTTTTTAAACAGGGTTCACAACTAATAGTTTGTCTGGAGTCTTAGAGAAGTCTTTGGACTTTGACTTTTCAGCAGTGCTGGAACTGTTAAACTTCGGCAATTCTTTAAGAAGGAGTAAATATAAATTGCATAAAAAGATACACATGAGTCTTTTGGGGTCAAAGGGCAGTGTTATGGTTTAAATCTAGAATGTCCTCCAAATTTTCATGCACTCAGAGTTGGGGCTTTTGGAAGGTGACTGGATGATGGAGGGTGCTATTCTTATCAAGAATCTTAATGATTCTTATCAAATCACTAATGATTTTAGCAGTTGAGTGTGCTGTCAGGAGGTGGGACCTGGCTGGGTCTTTGGGGGCATGACCCAGCAGGGTACATTTCTTTCCTGTTTTCTTATTCACTCTCTGCTTCTTAGCCACCATGATATAAGCAGCTTTTTTCCACTAAGTCTGTCTGCCATGCCGCTTCTGCTTGGAGCCAGCCAACCATGGACTGTAACCGTGAACATAGAAGACCCCAAAAATTCCACCAAAAGACTTCTAGATTTAATAACTAAATTCAGTTGTGTAGCTGGATATAAAGTTAACACCCAGAAGTCAATAGCATTTCTATATACAAATAACAAACTCACTGAGAAAGAAATAAGAGAAGATATTCCTTTCACAATTGCATCCAAAAAAATGAAATACTTAGGAATCGATCTAACAAAGCAAGTAAAAGAACTTTACATTGAAAAGTACAGTACTCTAAAAAGGGAAAGTGAAAGGGATATCAGAAAATGGAAAGATATACCATGTTCGTGGGTAGGAAGAACCAACATAGTGAAAATAGCCATACCTCCTAAATTACTATACAGATTTAATGCAATTCCAATCAAAATACCGTTAACATACTTCATAGAAGTAGAAAAAACAATCATGAAATTTGTCTGGAACCAGAAGAGACCACGAATAGCAAAAACAGTCCTGGGCAACATGGGCAAGGCAGGGGGCATCACAATCCCTGACCTGAAATTATACTAAAAAGCTACTGTGATAAAAACAGCATGGTACTGGCACAAAGACAGACCTGAGGACCAATGGAACAGGCTAGAAGATGCAGAAACAACTCCAAACACAGTTAAATACCTCATCTTCATCAAAGGAGCCAGACACCCTCACTGGAAGAAAGAGAGCCTCTTTAACAAATGGTGCTGGAAAAATTAGCTGGCCACATGCCAAAAATTAAAGCTAGATGCATGTCTGTCACCATGTACTAAACTAAAATCGAAGTAGGTCAAAAATCTAAACATTAAAACAGAAACACTAAACCTACTGGAGAATAGAATAGGAAGAACTCTTGAAGACATAGAGGTAGGAAAAACATTTATGAACAGAACCCAGACTGCACAGGAAATAATACAAAGAATCAGTGCTTGGGACCTCATCCTACTAAAAGGCTTTTACACAGCAGAAGAAATCATTAATAGAGAAGGATGAAAAGCCACAGACGGAAAAAAATCTTTGCCAGCTGCCCCTCAGACAAAGGTCTAACATCTAGAATATATAAAGAACTCAAAAAATCAATCCCCCCAAATTTAAAGGCCCAATCCAAAAATGGGCAGCCATGAACCAAAATAAACTGCTCCTCTAAGAGAATTTATCCCAGTGACAAAAACGACTAAGGCAACTTTAATGTTCTTCATTCTATGTTGTAACAGATTATAGCATTCCTTTCTTTTAAGACTAAATCGTACTCTAATAAGAATGTATATACCACATTTTTATGCATGCATCTATTAATGATCACATAGTTCATTTCTATAAACTATTGTGAATAGTACTACAATAAACACAAGAAAGTAGACTTTTTTCAATAAACTTATTTACAAAGTTTGAGTAAATATCTAGAAATAGGATTCCTGTATCAAAAATTACCATATTTTAAAATTTTTGAGGAAATTTCGTAAATTTTCCATGACTGTATTAATTTAAATTGTTACCCCAACACGATACAAATTATTTTTTTCTGTATGGCCTAGCCAACATTCATTATAATTTATCTTTTTTGGTATTAGCTATTCTGAGACTGAGAGAGTATGAGAGTATTTCATTGTGATTTTACTTTGTATTGCCTAGATTAGTCATGAGAATTTTTTAAATATATTTTTTAGCCATTTCTATGTCTTCATTTAAGAAATATCTATTCAGGTCTCTTGTTCATTTTTCATCTATCTGGGTTATATATTCTTCCTATTGACTTGTTTGAGTTCCATCTCTATTTTGGATATCAGTTTTTTTGGTTTGTTTTTTGTTTGTTTGTTTGTTTTGTTTTTTTTGGTGCTGGAGATCAAACTCATGGCCTTGGGCTTCCTAGGTAAGAGCTCTACCAGTGAGATAATCCCTAACCCCTAGTCATTTTTTTTTATCTACAATTTGCAAGTATTTTCTTCTAATGCATAGGTTGTTTCTTCATACTATATATACATTTTTTTTTTGGTGAAATGTTTTGTTTAATTCCTATATGTTCTTTTTTTTATTTTGAACCTTGTGCTTTTGGGGTTGAATTCAAAGAAAAAATTCGTTGACAATTGACATGACTGTCTTTTGCTTTTTTCTATGTTTTCTCTTAGTAGTTCTAAAATTTATGATCTCACATTAGTCTTCAATTTTGTGATAATTTTTAATATAGTGTGAGAAAATATACAATTTAATTCTTCATATGGATGTTCAGTTGTCTTAATATTATTTATTAAAAAAGTAATTATTTTCCAATTGTGTAATCTTAGGAACATTGTCAAAAATCAATTGACCATAGATTGGACGATTTATTTCTGGAGTTTCCACTTTGTTCCATATATTGATGCTCCTATTTGTATTCCTACTTACTGTTACTTTGTAGTATAATTTGGGTTCAGATATTATGATATTTAGAGCTTTCTTCTTTTTGTTGATGACTTCTTTGATTATTCTTTTTCTCAGGATTGCACATGTATTTTAGAATTTTCTGTGTTAAAATGACATAATTTTGCTAATGACAGCATTGAAAATGTAGATTGCTTTGGATAGTATGAACATTTCAATAATAATTCTTCAAACTATGAATATGTTACATCTTTCTCTTTAGTTTTGCCCTCTAATTTCTTTCATCAGAGTTCTATAATTTCAGTGTACCTGTAATTGAACTCTTGTTTAAATTTATTCCTAAGTATTTTGTTTTTGTAGTTACTGCAAATATGATTCTTCTCTTGATCTATTTTTCATACAGTTGAATGTTAGTGAGTAGCAAAACTTTAAATTTGGTGTAGATCGTGTAACTTGCAACTTCACTATATTCATTTATTAGCTCCCATGGATTTTTGGTGGAATCTTTAGGGCTATACAACTAAACAGTAAAATTTCACTTATGCTTTTCTACTTGGATATCGTTTATTTCTTTCTCTAAAGTACTTGCTCTGTCATAGGCTTCTGGGACTCTGTTGAATATAAGTGGTATTACCATAGTAGTCATCCTTGTCTTCTTTGTCACCTTAGAGGAAAATTTTTAATTTTCTTTTTTACAAGTGATTATAATATTAGATAAAAATGACTCATGTTTCCTTTGTTGTGCTGAGTCCATTCCTTCTATACATAGTTTTCTGAGAATATCATGGAAAGAAGTTAATTTTGCTAAATGCATTTTCTGCATCTATTAATATGAACTTTTTTTATTAGTGCATGTTTATAATACAGAGTAGTGATGCTCATCTTGCAGGAATAGTATACGCATATAAAATATCTTGATCATTTTCGACACTTTCATTCCCCTATTCTTTCCCTTCTCGCTCTTCCTAATTGCCTTTCCCAACTAGAAGAGTCTACCTTCTAGTTCCTTACAATCTCTCTTATTTTATTCATTTATTTATTTATATTTTAGATCATTTTGTATATAAGAAAACATACAATTTTCAACTTTCTGAGTGAGTCTGACTAATTTTGGTTTACTATCATGAACTTGAATCACATCTCTTTTCCTGAAGATAACATTATTTTGTTGTTTTTGATGTCTAATATTCAGCTTTGTACACATACCACATTTTCTTTATCTATTCATCTATTGACAGACATCTAGGTTCTGTTCAGAGCTTAACTATTGTAAATTGCACCTCTGAAAACGTGGGCATATATGTATCATTTTGGTATGATAGTATGATGTTTTTAATACTTTCAGAAATATAATCAGGGAAGATATACCTGGGGAAATGGGGTTTCTATTTTTAGGTTGTCATTGTTTTTGTTGTTGTTGAGGATGCTCCATACTTCTGGACTTTTATGGTTTCCATTTGCACGGAACGTATTTTTCTATATCTTCATTTTGTCTATATCTGTCCTCAAAAATTAAGTGAATCTCTTGCTGATTACCGTTTTTTTCCCTTAACTTATTCACTCTATTTCTTTGAAAATATCTATTTACATGCAAAGTAGTTACTGACAGGTAAGAACATACTGTCAGTTTGCTAATTGTTTTCTGCAAATATTTTCTTTCTTTCTTCCTATCTTCTTGTCTTCCTATATGGTTTGATGGTATGTATAGTGATATAATTTAATCTCTTCTATTTTTCTTCTTTGATTCTAGCCATGATTTTTGTTTTGTGGATATTGAGTCTTAAATAAAACATTATATCTTTATAACAGTCTTTTTCAGCCTGGTAACAATGTATCCTCATTGCATGCACCACCACTCTTTTACCCTCCCTTCTATATTTCATTTCTGAAGTCAGAATTTGCATAATATTATGTCAGTAACCTTGAAATGCATTGTTTTAAAAGAAGATGGTAGATTCAATTAGAATGAATAAGAATGACTAGTGTGTAGTGTTAAAGAGATTGACTACTTTATGGGGAAATGTGATAATGAATATTTTGTTTACTATGGGTACTTTATTTTATATTTTCATGTTCTGCAGTTAAACTTAGAATTGTGTTATCCTTTATATTTAGTACATTTTGTCCATAAAATATAAAAAATAATATTCCCATCATCAGAAAAAAAAACTATCATATTTTCTCCATTTTGCAAATGTTTCTTACAATTATGGAAACTACTTTCAAATTTATTTAATATTCATATCGGAATAAAGCATCTGTTGCAGCAGATGGGGCAAATGACGTCGAGTTCAGTTGTTTAAATAACCCTTAAGGATCACTGTGTAGATTGCGAAAATAATTTGTAACTCATATTGGATTAATTAATTTGAATTTATGATGTTCTATAAAGGCATGTTGCAGCTGTTCTTAGTTCTGAATTGATTATATTCAACTGGTTTGTCCTCTTAAAACATTCATTTTGATGGAGAGAAGACAATGCTCCTCATTATTGTTTGTCTTTTCCAATAAGCAGTCTGAAAAAAGAGCTGAAAATATAATATACCTGAACATAAAACTTTATTTGCGAATCTATCTAGAAATTTTCTATTTTCTAAAATTTCTCAATTCCAATGTTGTTTCAAGTGGATTTATAAAACTATCTTTGAATACATGTTTTTTTTTTTCTCCTCTTACTCACCTGTACCCTTTACCCTTCTGTACCCTTCTGAAGATGCAACGACAGATAAATACTTGTTTTATACTCATAAATAGAACCAAAGCACTTGAATTTTATACTTGGATGAGTTTTAAGAGAAGTGATATCTACAATTTAGTACAAGATTCATCAGACATAAATGAAACCATATGTTAAAAAGATATTTCCTTGTCTTTTGTAAATGCATTAACCATTAGAATTATCTTTCAATCTTTTCTGCAAAGTTAGATCTCTGTAGAAGTCATTGACAAATGTGCATGTTTAATACTTTAACTAATTTTCTTGAAGGATATTACTTGCAGAAAAAGTGATGCTTTATTCCAGTTTTCAGCTTGTGTTTTGACATTCTGAATGCTTTGCATTTCACTGAGTTTTCATTTTGTTAGCAAGTATTATTTTTTATACTTGTCCATCGAATGACCCAAGATGTAATGTGTTAATTTCCTCTTTGTATTTTTACCTTCTATAATAATTCTCATTCTAAAGTTGGGGATAATGGGTTAAGATCTGGTGTTCTTGTCCTAAACGTAACAGGGCAAAACATCCCCAATACCTCCCTTCATGACTGAGACCATGGCACTCACTGATTACAATGGGGCACTGGGACAGGGGAGGCTGATTCTAGGCTGAGGTGGTGAGGGAGGAAACGCTAAATTCTCTCGTTCTTGTCAGTTATGTGGTATTCAAGTGGCTTGTGCTGTGGCTCATGGTGTACTTGTGAGATGCAGAAGGCCACCAAGCTGCCAGTGGTGTGGTCTGTGAGAAAAGTGAGAAATTATAAGAATGAGGAAGTTATGTGGGAAAACAAATTGCAAACCAGAAAAATCTGAACTATGTTTCTGTAATGATTGCCGTTCACTGAATGCATGAAAACTTCATGTTTCATGTACCTTTTAGTAGTGCTATTTATCTTCTAATAAATAGTTTTGAATGTATAAAATAGGTAAGTCAGTTGTTAATTTAATGCTTACAATAATTTTTGACAGAATTTTATAATGAACAGTTTCACATTTTATTATATATTTTGGCAGGTCACATTTTTATTTTTTAAAAAATCCTTCCTCTAGCTTGTATAGTTCCCTTAAACATAGAAATACATCAATTGGATCAATTCCAAACTTGTAGCTCAGTGTGAGGGCCCAAAGTGGAACCCTCAGTGATTTTTTTTATTTATTATTTTTTTTTTTTTTGAGACAGGGTGTGGCTATGAGCAGGCTGGCCTGAACTTACTATATAGCCCAGGCTGGCCTCCAACTTGCAGCAATCCTCCTGCCTCGGTCTCCTAAGTGCTGGGATTACAGGAGTGCACCACCACGCCTAGCTTCCAAATTTGTAACAAATGTGCACGTCTCGATTTCTGGCAGAACTGGAGTTCTGCTTCTTATGAATCTTTTGAGAAGACATTCTCAAATATTCCAAGCAGACCATAATCACAAACTCAGAAGAGTATATCTTAGTGACCTACACACTAGCAGGGAACTTACTATTCTGGGAGGGGAATGGAATTCACCAGCGAGTATTATTACCATCATTTAAACAAAGTCACTGTTGGTGCAAAAGCGAACAGGGCTACTGGAGTTATTAGTGTAATTTCATTATTTTGTTGTTATGGAAATTATATATGCCCTGGGTAGAACCCATTGGAGAATTTTAGTCTTCTCACCATAAAGAGGTGAAAGGAATCACCTCTCTGTAACTAAACATCTTTAATCAGTTTCTTTCAGTTAAACTCTTTCCTATGATTATTCGATATAATCTCTTTTATTGATTCTTGGGGTTATTTCCTGGGCTATCAAGGTCTGTTCAGAAACTTCTTGCATATGCCTGTGTCTTCAAGTGTTTTGCCTATTTTACCCTCCATCAGATTGTTTCTGGTTTAATATCTAGGTTTTTATATCCACTTTACTTCGGGTTGAGAGATATGGGTCTAGATTCATTTTTCTGTATGTATATAAACAGCTTTTGCAGCACCATTTGTTAAAGATGCTGTTTTTGTCCAGCGTACGTATTGGGCCTCTTTATGGATGATCAGGTGGTTGAAG
Source organism: Hystrix cristata (assembly GCA_004026905.1). Taxonomy (NCBI): domain Eukaryota; kingdom Metazoa; phylum Chordata; class Mammalia; order Rodentia; family Hystricidae; genus Hystrix; species Hystrix cristata. The sequence continues at coordinate 8,377 of PVJO010031217.1, forward strand.
GTCACTGGCATCGTTTTTGCGTTCTCTGTCCTGTTCCAATGAGCTATTGGTTTCATTCTGTGCTAACACCATGCTGTTTTATTACTTTGGTTTTGTAATATAACTTGAAATACAAGATTGGGATGCCTCTTGGGTTGCTTTTATTGCTCAGGATGGCTTTTAATTTTCAGGACTGATTTTTCTAGTTCGGTAAAGAATGTCGTTGCTATTTTGATTGATATTGTGTTGAATCTATGTATTGGTTTCAGTAGTATGGCCATTTTAGCAATATTGCTTCTGTCTTTACAAGAATCAGGGGTGTCTTTCCATCTTCTGATGTCTTCTCTGTTCTTTCTCTCTCTTTTTAGGGTACTATAGTTTTTATTTTAAGGTTCATTCACTTTTTCAGTTAATTCCTGAATATTTAATTTTTTGAACCTATTGTGAATGGGACTGTTTTCCGAATTTCTTTCTCTGTTGGTTCACTGTTGATGTATGGGATTTTTTATGTGTATTTATTTTATATCTACTACTCTGCTGAATTTGTTTGCTGTATTTTTATTTCTGGTGTTGTGTTCCTGTCTGGTTTTATTTTCAGATTAATGTTGGCCTCATAGAACGAGTTTGGAAGAATTCTCCCTTCCAGTTTTTTGGACTAGCTTGAGAAGAATTTACATGAGTTCGTTAAAAAGGTTTTGTAAAGTCCAACATCAAACCTATCAGTTGTCAGGCTCTTATTTATTCAAAGACTTTTTATTATGCATTAAATGGTATTTCTTGTTACTGTTCTAGTCAGCTTTTCCAGGCCATCATAGTTCAATTTTTGTAGATTACATATGCTAGAAATTTATCCTTCTTCATGATAATTCGCCCTGTTTTCTCCAGAGTGTTCTTTTATCATGCTTTTCCTCTTTTACTTGGCCCAGGCTCACTCTGCAGAGCCAGCTTCTCCTTCACTCTTCACCTTTACTTTTTCAAATAAACTTTGCCACTGATTTTTTTGCTTGTTTCATTCAATTCTTTGAGAAAAAAGAAAAGAAATTTATCCATTTCTTCGAGGTGTTACAATTTGTTTTTGTACAGGTGTTCATGATGGCACTTTATGATTCTTTATGTCTGTTTTATCCATTGTACAAATTCTTAGTAAATTAGGTATAGAAAGAATGTAGTAAAACATATAAAAGTAGATATGTGACAAACCCATAACTACACCATATTGAGTAGAGAAAAGCGAAAATCATGCCCTCAATATTCTGATCCACTGTAGTACTAGATATATTAAGTACATGAATTATTCTAGAAGTAGGCATAAAAGACATAAAATTGGAAAAAAGAGATTCAAATTGTCTTCATTTGTAGATTGCTTGATTTCATAAATTAATAAAAATATACACCACGAAAGATTACAATAACTAATAAATGAATTCAGTAAAATTATAAGATATACATTCAGTGTTACACAGTCTGTAGAATTTTTAATACAGTGGACCCCCAAAATTCTCAGGGGTTACGCTCCTAGAGCACCCGTGAATTGTGAAAAACCAGGAATTTCAGATATGGTCCGTAAAATGCCTAGAAATGCCTATTTTTATAGTTTAAACCCTAAATATACTGTGTCTTCTGCAGTTATGCAATTTAATTTAATAAAATACTGTAATAATAAGGCCATAGAAGATGCAAGGTGTTTTAGTGGCATTTCAGGGAACTTATGGTTTTAAGAAGAACAAAATTGAGAAGACTCAAGATAGCTACACATGGTAGAGCAACTTGTTCTGTTGCAGGAACGCTGGTGCATCTGCCGAAATGGGTTACAGGGCAGCAGCCAGTCAGCAACAAGCAGAACCGAATAATGCTCTCAGATTGGCTACTTGCAAACCTCCCTCCAAAAAACAATTGCAAAGGATATCTGCGGTTTCCTGGAAATTTAGGGAGTTTCCTTGAACATTTTTAGGTTCTGAGAAAAAATCCACCAGTGACTGAGGCCACGAACTTTGAACCATGACTTCGTGGGGGTATACAGAAGAAATAATGAAAACAATCCCATGTATTAAAGATGTGAGGAATTTTAATAACCTACAAATAAATTTACCCCATTGAAATGAATGATCTTTACAACAAAAATTACAAAACACTGATAAAGAATCAAAGCAGACAAAAAGTAAAACATAGACATCACAAGTTGGTAAGTTGGAAGAAATAGTGTAAAAATATTCACACCAGCAAAAGTAATTTATAAGATCAATAAAATCTCTATTAAAATACCAATGAAATTGTTCACAGAAGAAAAGACAATTCTTAAACTTGTATTAAACTATAAAAGACCCCAAATAACCAAAGCACTCTTGAACAAAATTAACAAAACTAGATGCTGCCATAATGTCAAAGGCATAGAATACAGGAGAATAGACCAATGTAACAGGATAGAGAAACCAGAAATAAATCTACACGTGTACAATCTACTAATTTTCTATCAAGGCACAAAAACCATACATTGGAGAAGGGACAGCCTTTTCAATAAATTGTGCTTGGAAAATTGGATATCCATATACAGAAGAATGAAAATAGAGCTCTTTCATTGCATAAAAAATAAATCAAAGATTTAAATGCAAAAACCAAAATTATGAAAGTAGGAGAAGTCAACTAGGGAAACACTTTTCATAGGCCATGATTTCCTGAATAAGACCTTAAAAGAACAGGCAGCAAAAGCAAAACTAGACAAATGTAATTATATCAAGCTAAGAAACTATTGTTTATCAAGGGAAACAACTGGGTGAAGAGACAACCTGAACAGTGGGAGAAAATTCACAAAATGTTCACCCAACAAAAGATTAAAACACAGAATATAGAAATGACCCTTAAAATTTAAAAATAATTATGAATATTTAAAAACAAAGAATAACATAATAAATATAAAAATAAATCTGACTTAAAATGGACAAATAAATAGACATTTATTGAAAGACAAATACCCAATGGGTATATGAAAAAATTCTCAACATCATTAATCACTAAAATAATGTAAATCAGAGCCACCACGAGATACCATCTCACTTCTGTTAGAATGGCTATTTTCCAAAAGAGAAAAAAAGTTAACAATTGCTTTCAGTGATGTGGAGAAAGGGGAATTCTATGCGCTTTTATTGTCAATCTAAATTAGTATAGCCACAATGAAAAGGAAAATGTATGTAGTTCTTTAAAATAAAATACAATCGATACATTTTCCAGCTACTTGGTATACACTGTATTTAAGGAAAATGAAATCAGTAGATCAAAAAGATAACTTCCATTGTACTAGGTCTTCTGATAAGTGTCCTGAAGTAAATCAGACACGTGATTTAAATATCACGTGATTTCTCTTACATGAGAAACCCAAAATACAAATAAAAAGCAAAATATAGTTAATACAAAGTAGGAAAATATATCTTTATCAAATGGAGAGAGAATAAAGAGATACAGGGAGAAGGGAGGGGAGTGAGGGAAAGAGGTTGAAAAGAATTGAGATGTGTTTTATACAGGCACCAAATCCTCACAAGGAATATAGTTGCTTATGTACAGAAAACATGTACTAATAAAAAATAAAAACTGAAGGAAAAAAAGATAATTTCCAAGGCATGGGATCAACTAAGGTGGAAGAATGGATAAAGAAAATATGGTATACACACAATTAAATATTTTTAAAAAATAATGAAATTCTGTCATTTGTTGCAACATGGCTAAGTCTGAAGAACATTCTGTTAAGTCAAACTAACTAGACACAGAAAAACAAGTACCATGTATGCTTATTCATATGGAAGGTAAAAGCCGATCTCACAGAAAAAGAGATTAGAAGAGTGAAAGGAAGAGGCAGAGTGGATAGAAAGAGTTTGGATAGGTACCAAAATAGAGTGAGCTAGGAGGAATGAGATCCAGTATTCTACACTGCTATATAGAGCGGCTACAGTTTATAATTTCTTATATTTATTATAAGGCATTAGAAGAGATTCTGAAGACTCCCAACACACAGAAGTGTTAGATATTCAAGGATGCAGCACCAAATTATCACACTGTACTTTATAAATATATGCTGATTTAGAGAAAGAAAGAAAGAAAGAAAGAAAGAAAGAAAGAAAGAAAGAAAGAAGAAAAGAGAGAGAGAGAAAGGGAAAGGGAAAGAGAAAGAGAAAGAGAAAGAGAAAGAGAAAGAGAAAGAGAAAGAGAAAGAGAAAGAGAAAGAGAAAGAAAGAAAGTAAGAGCCACTTGATTGAAACCTGCTGGTTGGGATAGCTGGCTTTTGCATTCAGGAACACTATTAACAAGCAAAAACAATTTATTTGGTCTAAAAGAGAGTATCTGAGCCCAGATCTTTATCTATAGCAACCGGTATTTAAAAAGGAACTTTGGTTGCTGATCTTAGTTGTTCTAGAAGGATGCTGTATTTTTTACCACTTGATCACACTTGTGGCCCTTACTTTCTAAGAGAAAAATGATGTACATATCACACTGCTTCAAAAGATCAGATACGGTAAACAACAGAGACTCTCCCGAAGGAAATGGTCAATGCCCAGACTTCACAGAACACCCAACAAATACTATGAACCCTTAGGATGATTCATTTAGTCTGTGATTCTTTAGTTATGTCAATTACAAAGCAGCTCTACTATTCAAGACTCATTCCTTCACCAAATATCGTCGCTCCTGCAGAAAGTGCTTTCTACCCAGTAACTCTGATTATCTATGACTAGCACACCTACAAGTATTGGCATCTGATAAATTAGAAATAGCTAACATATTATAACTTGTTTTGAGGACTTGACACAAAAAAGATCTTCGGGTCAATATTTATCATTTAACTCTAATTTTGTTTCTCTGAATTTTGGTATGTTACGACAAATCTAAAGAACCTATCTTTTAACTTTGAGTAAATTTGATTTCAACCTGCATTTCCCAGTCTAAACTTTTCTACATACTCAATTTTTTCCCTACCATGCTTTTTATTCTAGACACTTTAACTGGGCTGCTTTGAATTTAAATACAAATATCTCATAGTAAAGTCATTTCTTCAAGACTCTTCACAATCTTTGGACCAAAACAAACAAATAAGCAAGCAAGGAAACAAGGAAAAAAGAACACAAACTGCAAATATCCTTTGTTTTATCTTTGTGTGGGTAGTGGAATATCATTTATGAGTACAAATTTCCTTAGATGACCCAATAATCCAACACAAGTGATTTTCACTTAGTAGTCTCACCAATAAATTTATGTAAGGATTTTAAACATAATTTAATTCAAACATAATGTTCTTTGTTTTTTGTTTTGGCAAAATTTTCATCCTTTCATGCACAAAGACTCTCTTTTCCTTCTTTCTTCATAAATAAATGCATGTTTAAAACAGTGTTCAATTTAGTCATATTTTCTTCAGAATAAATGGAACTTTTTATCCAGTTATAATAAATAGCCATGATTGTTTGGTTAGTTATTTTAACCAAGTTTATATTCCACAATGACTGTGAGGAAATAATTATAACTAAAAATTATTATTAAACCAGTGTAGCTGAGGGTGTGGCTCAGTGGCACGGTGCTTGTTTAGCATGGCCAAGGCCCTGGGTTCAATTCCCAGCACTGAAGAGACAACAAGAAAAACAACAACAACAACAACAAAGCAGGATATAAGGATGAGTCTTTGAATATTTTCATGGGGTTTATTACATGTCAGTTCAAAACTCTTAAAATCACAGCTTTTATTTCTTCATAGAAAACGTTCTTCCATTTCAAATTTGCTTTTTATGCATCTTTTCAATCATAAAAGTCATATTGCTTCTGTCTATACATTTTAATCATCTAATCACTTATTAAGTTTCTACTCTCAATTTTGAAGTAATAAAATTTAAATATTATAGAAAACCTGATTGTAATCACTATTTTGTTCTCAAATATCTAATCATTTATTTAACTACAGATATCATCTGTATTAATTTTTGTAGAAAAATATTTTCTTTTTGTAATTTTTCTTTAACATATTTTGCTCAACTCCAATTTGTGGCAAATAAATTGGGACAGATTTTCTTCCTATTTATATTGTCTCTTTTGGTTCCTGCTAAGGTTTCCTTACCTAGTTCAGATTTCCACCATCAATAATCTCTTAACATGCTGACAAAGGAAGCTATCAAGAGGTATTTTTATCTATCTGTATATGATTTCATTTATTATGTGCTATGATATGGCTGCAGTAATTTGTTCAGGCATCAACTTTGTACTGGATGAGATAAAAAGATT
>PVJO010031218.1:0-14572 GCA_004026905.1 Hystrix cristata
TGGGGTCACAGGCGTGTGCTGGGGTCACAGGCGTGTGCTGTGTGCTGCCACAACTGGCTTAGCAGCACCATTTCAATGAATCATTGTAGCAGGCCTGCTTTGGAAAGAACACTCCCTCTCTTGCAGATGTGGAAACTGATACAGAGAGGAGATAAGTAATTTCCTGTTTACACAGATAGGAAAGTTCAAAGTGAATTTGAAGCCAAGAGTCTTAGCCACAGTAGGTTTAGATTACGGCAACAAAGCTTGGTGTGGCGTGTGGTGGTGCGTGCCTGGTGCCTGTTGTTCTAGCTGCCAGGAAGGCTAAGGCAGGAGGATCAAAAGTTTGAGGTCAGCTGGGGCAACTAAGCAAGACTATCTCAAAATAAAAAGTAAAAGTGGCTGGGGTGGCAGCTCAGTTGTAGAGCACTCTGGGTTCCATTCCCGGTACTGTGGGAAAAAACTTCAGCAACCAGCTCCAGAACAAGATGTGAAATCATTTTGTCCCACCTGTAAGACTCTAAGTTCCCCACGGGCGGGGACTAGCCTTGTTCGTGGCCGTTGCCCCAACTTCTAGTCCAGCAGGAGCCCAGTGCAGCCCAGTCGAGTGAGGGAAGGACTAGAGTTTCCATGTGTACTAAACGCACGGTGCACATACTCAGAGCTGCTAGGTGTTGAGCACATGCCAGCTGCCCAGTACTGTTCTTGATACAGTTATGTACACTAATTCATTTAGTCCTCTTAGCCTCCAGGTATGGGGCCATTATGAATCCCATTTTTTAGATGGGGACACTGAGGCTCAAGAGGTTGAGTGACTTGTCCAAGGTTACACAGTGGGGAAATAGAGGAGCCAAGATTTGCACCGGATGGTCTGGCTTCAGCGTGCGCGTTTCTGAGCACCACACACAGTGCTTGGTACACGGTAAGTGCTTCATAAAAGGTTACTGATTACTTTCCCAAGAGCACAGACTAGTGTAGCTGAGCAGAATGTGAACTTGTCCTTTTGTTCATTGTGTGGGTAAAGAAATGGGGCTCTTAGGGATCCCGGGGGAGGGGAGGTTTAGGATTAGCCATGCCCTGAGCTTCTGGCTTCCCTCTGGGCTTTACCATTCCCATGTCTGGAATCCACCTGCCATCTCTCAGGACACCTCTGGTGCAATGAAAGTGGTTGGTGACGCTCTTCTCTAACAATCTCCTTGGGGGACAAAATAATGATCTCTTGTTCTTAGGAAACTGTCACATAGGCACAACACTAATACTGATGCTCTGGGTCAGTCAGAGCCGGGATGGACTATCAGCAGCAGGAACGTGCCTCAGAGCAACTGGGCTTGCCAGATGTTAACATCTGTCCACACAGAGTACAGTCAGAGTCCTGGGGCAAGATGGCAGCTCCCTCTCTGTTCTGTAGCTTGGGTTCCCAGAGACTTAGCTGGATGGTTCTCATTTCCCAGAAGGGAAAACAGAGCAGAAGGAGCCTGAGCAAGGTCTCAGATAGGACCAGGACACTGGGCTCCAGACTTTGGAACTATGTTCTTGCTGCCTTTCCAATATTAGAAAATAACAGTCTGGGTTTGTTTGTTTGTTTGTTTGTTTTCCCCAGTTTCCTTCCAACAACCCTATGAAATCAATACTATTATTTGCCACAGTGGAGAAAACTAAGTTTCAGGGAATTGGTAACATTTCCCAAGGTCAAATAGGTGGAACCAGGGTTCAAACTCAGGAGGGTTAGCCTGTCTTAATGGGACCACTTTCTGCCTTCCTCCATGGCGCCTGCTTGATACCCCCCCGCCCCACAGCAGTGCCTTTTTGTCTGGGGCTCAGGCACCATGGTTTCTGTTCCCTGGCATCAACCATCATTGAAAATAGCACATCGAAAATTTGAGAAACAATTCATAAGTTTAAAATAACTTTTGTTTCATTATATTGTTATGATGCTTCTATTTTACTACTTATTGTTGTTAATTGCTTACTCTGCCTAACTTATAAATTAAACTTTATTGTAGGTGTGTGTTTATAGGAAAAAATATTGCCTCCTTCTCTCCCTCCCTCCTTCCGTCCCTCCCTTTCTTCTTTTCTTCCTTGTTAGGTGCAACCCGCTGTTTCAGGCTTCCACTGTGGCCTTGGATTTTATCCCCCATGGATAAGGGGGTGATACTGTAAGTGCGAAAAGTTTGAAGGCCATCACCAAAGAGTTAAGCCCCAACTCGCCCCGTCCCTGCCTTGTCTTTTGGTTCTCTAAAGGATTTAATCCAGATGGCACAAGTCTGCCCAGAGAGGGGTGAGGTGGGAAGAGATGGTAAAGAGATGAAAGAAAGAAGGGAAGTCCAGAGAAAGGAAGAAGAGAAAAGACAGAGAATAGGACCTTTTCCTTGTTCCCTTGTTAGTAGGATCAGAGCTGCTACTGATTATGAGGATTTCTCAAGAGTATCTGGGGCTGCTGGTTTTTAACTTGCTGCAGAAGATGCTTGCAAGTGTATGAGGACTTGAGTTGCTTGTAAAGCTGTCAACAATAGTTACTTGACAAACACATTTCTCAAAGGATAGTATATATCAAGCCCAAGTAAACCAGAGGTGGAGCTCTTTCACACACACTAAATCCATCTCTCGTCACCTATTCCTGGGGTGTCCACCTTCTATATACGTGCAAGTACATATAATGTATAATCAAAAAATATGGTGATTTAAAAAAATTATTATAGTACAAGAGACATTGCCGTTAATCCCCTTCAAAGTCCTTTCTTTAGCTTCAAACCTACTTGTCCCATAGTTCTTGCCACTTTCTGAAGCAGTTCTGGAGATCCTTTTTCTTATCTGTCTTTAAGAGGTGTGATCAAAAATATTGTGAATACTGCTGCCTTTCTTATGGGAAGACAGGCTTGTAAAAACATTATGGTGTGTCCTCATCTACCTTATTTATTCACTGGATCGGGTACCATGTGACTTTCGGCTTTTTCTCAGAGTCAAAATTACCATGAATAGTAAATGTTTTGAATCAATTCAAGAAATCAAGGCAGCCATGACAGAACAACCTAAAGATACTCACAAAAGAGGACTTCTAGAACTGCTTTGGAAAGTGGCAAGTATGTTTGAAGCAAAGGGTAGAATTGCAGGGTTGGGGGGTGGGTGGGGACTAATGTGTCTTTTACTATAATAAAATTTTTAAAAATTTAAACATTCACACTGTATTTCAATCACACCTTCTATGCTATCCTGTTAATCCCCCCTGTCCCTCTATCACCCTTGCTGCTCTGTCTTTTCCTTTGTGTTTTTCATGCCCCCCTTAACTAGAGTAGCAGCATCTTTGATTCTAATGAAAATCTGAGTAATCCCCTTAGAACACTTTCCTGCACATTCCCTACAGGGAACCCCAAACAGTAACGCTTTTTCCAAGTGTTCCTGGCTTCCGTTTGATGTCTGTGAAGATCTCAGGGCTGGTGCAAGACACTCACCTGCAGAGACAAAAAAGATGCCTGCGCTGAGAATGACATTGTGTCTGCTGCGGTGGAATTCACTGGCTGCCACGCAGAGCCCGCCGAAGAACAACAGGGTGACGCTGAGGATGGGGAAGACGCTGGAGGCCCTCACGGCCCCTACAGAGAGAAGAAGAGAAGCGTTGGCCTGCATCCGGGCCAGAACCGGCATCCACCCACTGTGACCACTGCAGGGACCCGCAGGGAAGACAGCATAGAAATTGAGAAGGAACCCGTGTCCCACACAGGTGTGAGGCCAGTGCAGTCCGAGCAGGACCTGTGCTTAGAAGGAGGCCCCTGGTTGGGGTTAGTACCCTGCAGGCACCATCCGGAGAGGTTTAACAATTTTGTCTTTTCATTTCTGTGCTGTAAATAAAGTCTGATTGACTCACCTGGCACCCCATTATTCACCACCCATGCCTCCCGCCTTCCCGATCCCCCAGAACATGTTCTCAGCCCTCTCCTGCCTCAGCCTAGGGACCACGTCACCCTTGATCCCTGGTGGGGGCATGGGCGTGAACAGAGGGAGAACCAGGGTTAGCCCCGGGTCCTGGGGAAGTTTTGCACTCCCGCTGAGAGTGTCCCTGCGTCCAAGGTCAAGAGGTAGATCACTGAAGAAAGGAAAAACCTTTTTGTTTGCATTTTTGAACCAGGAGCACAAAATTTCCATTTTATATTGGGACCTGCAAATTATGTAGCCAGAGTCAAGCGTGGGAGCACATGCCTGTAATCCCAGCACTCTGGGAAGCTGAGGCAGGATGACCACAAGTTTGAGACTAGATGGGGCAACTTAGTGACTTAGCAAGACTCTGTCTCAAAATGAAAAAAATAAAAAGGGTTGAGGAGACAGCTTTTGTGCAAAGGCCCCGGATTTAATCCCTAGTACCACAAATAAGCAAACAGACAATTGTAGCTGACCTTGAATATAGGGTCTATCCTATCAGACCATCCACCACTCATCAAAACACAGAACCTTCCCTGGCCCACACTTGCATTTAAATAAACACAGAGCCTGGCAATACCCATTAAAAACCCATGTAGTCACTGAATGGACAAATGAATCTATTCACTGCACAAACATTTGTTGAGTGCCTACTAGATGTGAGGTGCTGCACCAGGTGCTGGGGGAAGCATAGACACATAAGAACTGCCAAGGTGCAGGCCCAGTTCTTGGGAATGGGCTGTGGCCAAGGAGGCGAGCAGAATTTTGAAGGCCTCTCTTAACTCCTTGGTTTCTGGAGTATGAAGAGGCTCTGAGGTCATGGGAGGGGTTCGCAGTGTGTGTGGGGGTCCTACTGTTTGCTGTGCCAGTACAGGAGTACCGATGTCCCTTGGTTTGCAGTGGGGTTGTGCCCCTGGTGAACCTATGGTAAGCTGAAAATATCTTAAATCAAAAACACGTTGAATACATCTGACCTGCTGAACACCGTAGCAACAGAGCATACCGCAGAGTCTCAGTTGCTCCCCCTCAGGATCGTGTGGTCACCTGGGAGCTGGGTCTTGTTGCAGCTGCCCCTGTCACCAAAGGTGATCTCCTACATATTGCTAGCTCAGGAAAGGGCCCAAATTCAAAGTCCAAAACCAGAGTTTTAATGAATGTATGTCTCTTTTGCATCATTGTGAAGTTGAAAAATCATGCAGTGAAATATCTTAAGTTGGGACTTTTATTTCCTGGTGTGGTCAGGTGAGAATACACAGGCTGAATAAGTTCTGGGTTCACTGGTGTACAGAAGAGCCGGGGGCCCTGTCCTCATGGGGCTTCTGTTTTAGGAGAGATGACAGGCAGGGCAACTACGCAATTTGCAGGGCTTTGAGCAGAATTAAAACGTGAGGACTTTTATTTCAGAATTATCAAAAATTTCAACATGGCAACAGCATTGCATTGGGCATGCGTGGGGCCCTTCTGAGGGCTGGGCCCTGAGCGATCCATAAGACATCAGGAGACCAAGTGAGAGCTGGGGGCTTGGACTCAGTGGCAGAGGAGATGTGGTAAGTGGCTGGACTCAGCATATGAGGCACAGGGGACTGAACCCAGGCCTTCGCACCGAGCTACATCCTCTGCCCTTTTTTTAAGATTTTGTTTTAGGACAGGGTCTTGCTAAGTCACTAAATTGCCTGGGCTCCTGCCTCAGCTTCCCTGAGTTCTGGGATTACAGGCGTGGGCCACTGTGCCTAGCTTCAGCATGTGCTCAATATTTTGAAGGTAAAGCCACCAGAATTAGCTGATGGATCTGCTGTGAGAGGAGAAGGAGCAGGGAATGATTGTTGCACTTGATATTAGTCCAGAGTGAACGGTGGACCCTTTGCTGGCAGACGGCACCTGGTGAGGGCAGTGTGGCCTGGGGCAGGAAGGGGCCCAGCTCATGTTGGCAGAGGAGGCGCCCAGCTGAGTTCCTATCGCTCAGTGTTCCAGGCTTTAAACTCCACAGTCACAGTGATCTGGCTCCAGCCGCTTCTGTTTATTACCCATGAAAACACGCTCAGATCCCAGCTGCAGGGCTCCTTCCGGGATATTGTGACAGCTTTGTTTGCTTGTTTTTCAGTTTTCTGAAAGTCTGGTGACTGATGCAGCTTGGGGTGGGGTGGGGGGCTGTTCGTAGGGCCCACAGAGTTGAGATTCTCTTCATGAAGAAACAAGGGTTTGTGCAGACGTTTCACAGTGGCCTGACACAGGCAGTCCAGGGTCCCAGATAACGGTGCCCTTCCACCCCTTTGCTGTGAGGTGTTCCAGTCAGCCTGGAGCCCCCTGGGAGAAGAGAGGCCGGCGGCTCTGACCCTCCAAAGATATGTTGAGATCAGCCTGCTCTGGCTTCTGGCCTTCCCTGGCTGTCTGCAGATCTTTGCTAACATGTGGCTTATGTTGGGACTCAGGAAACGATAGCCTGAAACTATAGTGGTTTTTTGTTTTGTTGTGTTCTTGTTTTTGTGTTTTGGCATGCTGGGTAATTTGCTCTAAAGGAAATTAAAAGGCCTTTAAAAAGCAGGCTCAGAATCAAGGTCCCTCTGACCTTGTCCCTCCAGCCCCCGCCCCCCCCACCCAATGCAAAGAGAGCTTTGCTAAGTTCCCTTATCTGCCTGAAGTCCCAGCCCACCATAGAGGGAGTAATTACCTCTGGTCTCTTTCATGAGTTTTCATTAACTAAACTCATTTCGAAGGAAGAAAGACCGAAGTCTGTTGACACAACTGGACAGATGTTGTCACACACCATTGTGTCTATTTTGGTCTCATATTTTGATCCATTCATTATCTGTCCTGCAGGCCAGACTTTGTCCCAGGACACTGTATGTTCTCCAAGCCTAATGAATTCCCTGAAAAATTATTTACTATTCCCCATTCTCTCCCTTCCCTATGGAAAAGGGGATTGTAAGTTTCTAAATCGTGTTGGACTAGTGAGTAACTGCAGTCTAGTGATTTTCCAACATGCTATGATAGTTTCCTTTTTTGTTTGTTAGTAGACTTGAATGCCGTGTGTGTGTGTGTGTGTGTGTGTTGCTGGGGAGAGACTTCAGATAGACTACTTCAGGCAAAGTGAGGCAAGTGCTCTACCACTGAGCTACGTCCCGCTCTTTTTCATCCTGGGGACAGGGTCTCGCTAAGTTACACAGGTAGGGCTCAAAGTTGGGACCTCCTCCTGCAGCCTCTGGAGCAGTTGGGATTATGGGTATGAACAGCCATACATACTTTTCTCCCCTTATTTATTGTGTCCCTTGTCAGTTCATTCCAGTGAAATTCCAGAGGACAGAAGGGAAATTTCCCTTCCCCCAACATTTGCAGGAGGCAGAGCTGGCCCCTGTGTTCCTCTAGCCCGCGGGTGGAAGATGTGATGCTGGAGGTCTTGGATGTGGATGTCGCTTATTTCTAATGGATCCAGCAGATCCCTGGCTGGATCCTCCCATTATAGATGGGAGCAACTCATCTATAATTTCTAAAATCTACCTGTGTGAGCCATAGGTCTGCACTTGGACTCTTGGCTCAGACCTCCTCATAGGTGAGTCTCCTCCTCCAGTAGTTCCAAGTACCCATTTGGAACTTGCAAAGTAACCTTTAAAGTGATCGTTTGCATTGTGTATTGACAGACATTGCTTGAATATTCAATATAGTAAGTTTATTTGATTAAGAGAGAATTTTTTTAAATTTCACAAAATGATTAACCTTTGAAATGTGCCCAAAGGAAATGCTCTGAGTGTTGGAAGCTGTTGAGTAATCTTGGTTATGGAAGTGTATATTTGATATTGTGGATATGTGATATGTAAATGCAGCTGTTTCCAAAATGGTGCAGTCACCGTTTGGCAACCCGGTGATGGTCAGATCCCCCTCTTTGCCTGATCAACAAGGGACGAATGGATTCTGTAAACTCTTGCTACAGGCGTCTGCCTTGCAGTGGGCTATTTCTGGTGCCATTTTCTCTTGAGGCATTTTGTTATTAGCCACTTAGGTTCCTTTGCTCATTGCTAAACAAATCAAGGGAGGTCATTTATTTTGGTAAAAAGAAAAAAGGATTTATTCACAGCCCGCTCTGAGGAGTTGGAGGGGTCTTATTACCCAAATCACCATCTTACCATGGACAGGTGTGTTAGGGTCTTTCACAGCAAGGAACAGGGAGAGGAGGGATACAGGAGACCACGGACGTGCTCAGGCTTGCTTTATCCCTTCCTGGGCCCAGACCTCTTCATTTTTTCGCTATGGAAATTGGACAGGGACTTTGACCTCTTGGTGCCAGTATTTGCATATTCTGTTCACTCCTTTGGGCAGAGGAAAGGTAGGGGTGGGGATTTGTGCTCTTGGCCTGAGTAAATTTGGAGAAACCACTTGTCTCTAAATGAAAAAATATCTAACTTTTACAGTTCCATTTTGCTGTGCCAGTTACCAGTTGAGGTCCATCCTGCATTGTTATAGTGCTGGGAATGATGCATACTAGCTCCAGAACAAAAATATTTTATTGTCTTTCTTCCCTGTTTCTCCTTCCCAAGCAATCTGGGCTAAGTCAGGCTCTCCAGGATGGGGAGGCAAGCTTGTGCACCTGGAATTTTGCCATTCACACCTGAGTAAGACCTTGCTGAATCCAACACTGTGTGATAGGGAATCTTTAGTCAACAAACCTTGGGGCCTATTCAACCTGCTGTGGTGTTGTGGTGTGAAAGCATCCCCCTAAACTTCCTGTGGTGGGAATTTAATCACCCGACTCATGTTTATGGTATTTGGAGATGGGGTCGTTGGGAAGTAATTAGGATTAGCAGACTCACAAGAGCGAGGCCTCTGTTATGCCATTGGTGGCTTCATAAGAAGTGAGAAACCTGAGAGGACACACTTGCATGGCACAGTGAGAAGGCCTTTGCCACATGCCCAGCGGATACCTACACCATGTTTTTGGACTTTCAGCTTCCAGAACCACAAGCTAAATAAACTTCTATTCTTTATATATTACCCAGTCTCAGGTATTGTACTCACAGGTTTAGCCTGCAGCTTATCCCAAAGTGCACATGAGGAAGAGGAAACAACAGAAAAACCAAATGCAGAGTCCCAGGTCCATTAGGGGCGTGGGTCATGACAGAAACTGGCAGCCTAAATTCTTAGATGGGTAACAAGACCCTGTGGGAACTTTGACTCTGCGTGGCTGGGTCAGGGAGTCTAACTGAGCAAGAAATCTGTGTGTTTATTAAAGTCCCTGACTAAAACTTAGCTTGATTCTGTGGGTCTGGGTGAGCTATGAGCTGGGGTAAAGAGAGAGGAAGGAGCAGAGAATCCCTCTCTTTCCTGGAAGAGAGAAAAATATATTGTTGGAAAAGCAATCAACTCTCCAAAGAACTTTAAATCAATTTTGCCAGTTCTGGAATAGAAGTCACAGTTCTGTTTAGTCTCCGACAGGGCAAATAGCAAGATGTTTCACCCAAGCAGGAAAGAAAAACAAAGATGCACTATGGGCACTCTGGCAAAATCTCACTGGTCAGGACTTCAAGGCTATTCTTTTTTGAGGCAGCCAAGATATCTCCGTCATTGCCAAGCTTTGATTAAACTACATCTTCAAGTGCAGTTTTTACTCCCTACACCACAGCTTTTTTAGTTACTGATGTGAGGGGTTTGAATAAGTTCTAGTGGGTGAAGGACTCAAAAGAGGTAAGTGGTATGTTTATGTATAAAAGGTTAACCTAAAAATTGCTGTCCCTTTCACACTGACCCCCCCCCACTTCTCTTAGAGGTTATGTGGTTAAGGGTTCGTGTGCAGTCCCATGGCCAGCTAAACACTGGCAGGCATTATTAAAATTAATGGTTTTAATTTGAAAACTCCCTTCCCTTCTTCCTCTCGTCCTTCCTTCCCTCCTTACTTCCTTTCTTAGACTGAGGATTGATCCCGGAGTCTCATACATGCTAAGCCCACACTGTACAATTGCGCTGCACCCCTACCCCAGCACGTATAAGCTGAATGAGTTACAAACACAACCTGAATAAGATAATTTCTTGAAATTTTTAATTATAATTGCAATTAAAAACAAACACAAAACAACACCTTAAAGCTAACATTTCTGACTGGCAAATTTGTTAATACCTTGAAATTTTCCTTTTGAATGAGCTCAACACATGTTCTTGAAAAAATTATATTTAAATCCCAAACCAAGTTCCTCCTGTGCCTGGGCTAATGTAAAGCCTGTGTCTGCAGCTGACTTTGCTAATCCCGCACAACAAAGAAGAGCTAACACTTATTGCCCCGTGATTGTATGTTGGACCTGGGGCTAAATGTAATACACATTAGTTTAGCTAATTTTCATGACCCTGTCAGATAGATGACATTATAACCTTCATTTCAGAACAGGTGAAGAAAGTTAAGAGATCAAGAGATAAAGTAACTAGCTTCAGGCTAATCCATGTTGTGGAGAGTCAAACTAGGGTCACAGTCTGGATGGATCAGATGACAGAGCCCTTGCTCAAAGCTACCACACTCTACGGGCTCAAAGGTGCTAGATTTGTAACAGCACCTGTCACATCAGGTTTCTGACCCTGGTAAAATCCGGGTCTTGCCTCTTGGACCTTGCCCATTAGCACTTCACCCATTAGCACCTCAAATCACCCCTCTGGGGGAGGTGAAAACTTGTGTCCCAGGTGAAGAAAATTCCTTAGGTTTCTCTGCTAAGGAGATTGAGAAGAACCTTTCAATTTTGATTCATCTACTTTTTTTTTTCTGTTTCTAGTTCACAGAAGTGAAAGAGACTTAGATATCAGAACCACATCAATGTCTCCGCACCCAAAGCTGCTTTGCACTTAGAGATGGAAACTGAGGAATCCCAAACTCAGAGGCAAGTGAGTGATGGCAGGAGATGCACCCTCCTCCCAGGAGAGACTTGAGAAGCGGGGGAACTTACGCAGGAGATACTCAGCTGTATCCTGTTCGTAATCTGCATCTTCAGGGAAGTGATCGATTTTCTTGCATACACCTCGGAAAGCCCCTGTGGAAGCAAATACAGAGCTGAGCCAAGGAGAGAAGGTGGGGTCCTTGAGGGCCAGCCTCAAACTATCAGATGGTGCAGATCCTTCCCCTGGCTATCTGCACCTGTGCATAGTAGGCCCAGTAAAATCTTCATTTAAGGCACAGAAGAAAGAGCATTTGCTATAGTTTGAATCTTGGATGTTCTCCAAGGACCCATGTGTTAAAGGCTTGCTCCCCAGCTTATGGTACTACTGGGAACCTCAGGTAGTCGGGCCACTGGGGGCGTGTCCTTGAAGGGGATGTCGGGACCCTGGCCCCTTCCCCTCTTTTTCTTCCCAGTCTCCAGCAGGTGAGGGGCTTTCCTCCACCATGCTGTGCCTGCCGTGATGTTCTGCTTCACCACAGGCACCAAAACAATGGGGCTAAGGAACCACGCAGTGAAACCTCTTAAACAATAGCCTATATAAACACCCCTCCCCCAACTAGCGAAGGGAAAAGGAGTTGGAATTTGAGTATGTTAATTCATATTCCCATCTTATGGATGAAGAAATTGGGCTTAAGAATTTTGCTTCAAATCACTCAGGTAAGTAGTAGAACCAGCATTCAGTCCAGCTCTGACTCCGGGCATTCTGGAATAGTCTACCGTCTTCCAGCGACACTCATATCTGACCACAGGGCCCTCCCCCTTCCTCTCTGTCCCTTGCTGTGTGGCTCGACCTTCAGGACGCATGTCAAAGAAACCGTCAATGCTTTCTTTTCTTCAGCATAAACTTGACTTAACTCATCGTGTGTGTTTGATAATCATCCTGGGTGCTTATTAACTAGCCAATTAACCAATCCCTGGGGCAGTTAATAGCTTTGTCAGTTCTTATAAATGACAAACAATATTCAGAACGTCTTGCCACAACACAGAGTGTAATTATGCATTCTCGTCCATGTGGGTGGGGGCAATGTAGTGTTGTGAGAAGCGGAGGAGGTAGAAAATTGGACAGAACTGGGCTTGTATTTCAAAGCAGTCATTGTAAGACTGCAAAAAGGCTGGACATGAACCTAAGATAATTTCTGCAAAGCTGCAGGCGTACCAGAATAATAACTGCCACTTATTAAGTGCTTCCAATAGGCCAGGTCCACACATGAAGCCTTACATCCCCTCTCCCATTTACTCTTGCCCACCACCCAAGGAGGAAGGGGCTATCGATATTGACATTTTGGCGAGGCAATGAAAAACACAGAGGTGATTAAGGTGTCATGGTTGCTAAGCGATAGAATCAATATTTGAGTCTGGCCTCGGAAGCCTGTAGTTTCACTATTGCTGTATGAATAGCTAGTATTATTACATCTGCTATCATTATGACTATTATTATCTAATAATGATAAGAGTACAATCTGTTTAATCCTTACCATAAAAAGGCTCCAAGCCAGGACATTTCACAATAATTGTGATGGAATACATAGGCTATCTCTTTGGTTCTGATTTTCTGTTCACAGGCAAAGAAGAAACTCAGAACGAAGAAAAGAATCCAGACAAGAGTACTTGAGGAAATTCTTGGAAGAAAGACAAACCTATAACATCTTCCCTCATATGTATGAAAGACTGTCATTTTTCTTGTTTGGATTTCAAATTTTCAATTACGTATTTCTGTTTGATTTTAAGCCTTCCAGTTGACTAGATAATAAATCATAAAAAGTGCATTTATTACATACCTTCTAAGCATGTTAATGTTTAGTTCCCAAAACACCTGATGTTATGATGTCTACTTTACAGGTGAGAAAACTGAGGTTTAGCCAAGTAAATAATTTACCCAATGATTTAGTCATCGAAAATGGTTTACTCAAGGGTAGGGCTGGCAGACTCCAAAGTCAGAGCTCCTAAAGCACTCTCAGGACTTGTGCTCTCTTCAATGGCTTTAGAGTTGTAAGCAAAGTCCTTCACCAGATGGTTCAATGAAGGTTTTGTGGTCCATTCCCTGCTCTTGATGGTGGCGATGAACCAGACCAGGGGTTTTCTCATCGACCTTGCTTTTGCGGCACTGCTGGCCAGGGCAAGGGTGTAGGAAGAGGTATTGTTCATTATTAGCTATTTTACATACACCAGGAAACCTTGTGTAGGGAGGAGAGGGTCTGGTGACAATCATCCTAGAACCAGTCAGACTCATCGTGGGAGTTAGGAACTATGCGTGCACAGGAACTATGCATGCACCTGCATCTGCATGTCAGATGGGCTTTCTCAGGGTAATTTAAGGCAGTTGGAAATGAAGACTTAGGACAGCAACCACCAGTAGCTCCTGAAGACAGTCACCAGTTTTTAATGGTCCAATGTCACCTACCACCTTTTTTTGTTTAGCCCATGAGCTAAGAATGGTGTTTGCCTATTTAGGTGATTGGAAAAAAAGTCAAAAGAAGAATGTTATCTTATTAAAAAATGTGAGATTCAGATTTTGGCCTCTCTAAATAAAGTTTTATTGAAATGCAACCTTGCCCGTGTATTTACATAGTTTCATTGGAACCTCTCAGGCTGCTATAGCAGAGTTGAAGATGGCAAAGACAGCAAAGCTGAAACTATTTACTCTCTGGCCCTTTAAGAAAAAAATGTGAGGAGACCTAGTCTAAAGATTTCTGTCTTGTGAAGGCAAAAATGAAAAGTAGAGAGGAGTTTGGGTCTTCTTAAGGTGGAGGGCAGAATCTAGACTGGCACTTCTAAAGCAGAGAACGGTAGGCTTTTGCAAATCTGGGCTGCAAAGTGTTTTTGTTTTGCAATTTTGTTTGCTTATTTGCTTTGTTTTGATTGCAGTATTTTATTGCGTATTTTATTTTTTTAAATTAAATTTGCTGCTGTGATTTAGAATTCAAGGTATTTAGCGTGAAAACCCTCAATTGCAGTTTCTCTTACTACACGAAGTTCTGTTTGCACACTTCCGTGTGACAACAGCTCTCTGTAGCTGGGCTTTAGCAACCCTCTTAGGCCGGGCACAAGTTCTCGAGTTGGCCAAATCCCGGGTTGACCCTTACGACATTCGCCACTCCTTGTAGACATTTGAGTTCAACACCTCCAACCTAAAACATATTTGGGAAAAACCCAGTTTTTGGAGTCACACTTCAGGTCCATCCTGACTCAGCCACCTACTGGTGGGTGTGGTACCTACAACAAATTGTCTCTTCAAACCTCAGTTTCTTCTTCCACCAAAGGAAGGTAGTAACAGTAACCTCATGGAGTTGTCAAGAGTAATAGTAGTTACAATGACAGTCACTGTTTTCGGCACTTTACACATAAATCTTTTAATCAGGCAATGATGTGAAACACTAGCCCAGCTCCTGGCACATAGTAAGAACTCAATAAATTAAAACTATTACTACTGTTGGTGTGGGTAGGTATTTTAGGATCAGAAGAGACACATTGGCGACATGGTAAGATTTTTAAAAGCAATACAGAAAAAAAAGGAAGTCAAGAATTTCCCCCAAGGAAGACACACTGAAAATGAGGTTGCTGGCACCCCAAGTCACAAACCCATCATAAAATGAACTTGGCCACTCGTATCGGCAGCATATTGTTGGCTCCCAGAAATAACCACTAGTTAGCATTTTTTATATTTCCTCCCAGGCTTTCCCCCTCTATGCTTTCACACAAAAATGATTTAACAAGATTGGGATCATGCTGTTCTTCTCACTTACATTTCCTTAAAAGTATTTCCCCATGTCAGTAAA
>PVJO010031219.1:0-14575 GCA_004026905.1 Hystrix cristata
TTGTTTCACATTCATTTTAAACAATATAGAAAATCTACCTGTAGGGGAGGAGAAAATGCAGTCAATCAGCAACCCTATAACCCCATGACAAACACGGTTAACCTTCTGTGTTCCCTTTCTGATACTCAGAAACTGTATAAAAAGTAATTGCAACTTATTGTGATTATTTGGAGCAATTCTGACTTATTTCTACTGTTACAGGCCATACTAGACATATATTACTTTTATTACTTTATTTTCTTTTTTAATTAGAAAACTTTAAATGTTTACATGATTTTTATTGCTGTTTATTAGATAACAAAAATTTCAAAATGATTTGTAGAACCCATCCGGTAAGATACAAAATTGAAATCCACTGCTCAAGACACTGTTTATGGCTGGATGTATCTGACGCTCAGCATACAGCATGTACTGTGTAACAAGCTCTTGCCTGTCATTTGGTTCTTGCTGCTGTCATCTATATTCATCTCTCAGAAAGCAAAAGAATCCATCTGATGTTTCAATAAATATCAAATTGCAAAAAAAAAAAAAAAAATCAAACCAGCTTCCATGAACCAGAGATCCAAGAAAGAGCAGTTTTGATGAATGAATTCCCAGAATCAAGTGTGTCCTCCTTTAGTCCAGTGAGATGGTATCAGGAATGCTCCTTGCACTGCTGGTTATGACCCCTGTCTCACTCCTGCTGCTGAATGAACTAACATGCCTAGTACTGCTTTCATGGGGGCTGGCAGTAGTGGCAGACATACTGCTTGCTGTTAAGGCTAAAGTGAGACTATCTAAAAACATGGGAGGACAGTATGGGGATCAACTGGAACAAGGGGAAAAATCCAAACCTGGCAAATCTGATGACACACTCGATATTGGTGTGCGGTAAAATGTTACTGAGTAGTCTGGTAATGAAGGCAGAATAGCAGCGGAATCAACCGAACTCACTGGGCACCTTCACGGAAGATGGCTGATGTATAAAAATCCATTTTGTTGGGCTGCTTTGTGTTTCTGACATAAAAATGCATTTCCTTTTGGCAAGAGGATCTTCCTCTTCATCAGAAGAGCTTTCTATTGTTAGGTTGATAATATCCACTTTCTTCTTGCTTGCCACACTGGCTACAGTAATTGGACAAAGATTACTGAGGACACTTGAACTTTCTATTTTTGTACGTGATTGGGTGGATACTTTAGTAGCTTCTTTCTTCAGTCTCACTGAACACAAAGAACCATTTTCTTGGAATTTGATCTCATCCAAATCAGAATGGTCATTGAGAATTTCCTTAAAAAGCCCATCTAAGATTAGACTTTCATAGGCAGCTTTTTGTTACACACAGGACAAATCCAGGTGGGCCTGTCCTCATTCATTTGTAGACAAAGGACAGCATCAAAACACTGCAGATATGTACAAGTCACCGCACGGCATGGGATTGTTAGCCTCATTTTTCCTAAAGGACACATCAAGGACACCTGAGGGACACCTGAAGACTAGTTGTAGAGATTTCACTATCAAGATGGGCAGTAAGTTTTTCTTTAATTGGTGCTCTGGAATGGTTTCTAATAAACACCTTTCATTTTTAATCTGTGCAATAACATGGCTGATGTCAGCTGCTTTATAAGACACGGAATAATTCTTTCCAATTTCGAATGCCCAAAATATGGAAATCTGGCTTGGCACAGCTGAAGATAACCTAACTGAAGATGTAATATTCAAGGAGCGTCCAGGGTGCATCTGCTCAGTTCCATTTTCAGGTGGTGGTGCATAGTCAGGCAAAGAAAAAAGCTTCCCACTTACTTTTATACACAGATAATTATCTTTTTGAGGTCAACTTGTCTCTGCCAGGCAAGGTTTCAAGTGAACTTGAACCATATAATCTCTCCAATTACCCCGCAAAATGTCCCTTGATATGCATCTCTTGCTAACCTGTTGAAATGTCAAAGCAAAAAATAAAAACCTTCTCTTGAAATCCTTGAATAGTGTTTTGAACTAAAAGTGTGGGCTTGATGAGAACATCAAGGACATCATAAAAGGGCAGGGTGTTTTAACTGCACACCAGGATGGACAGGAGGAATTGGGGGAGATGGTTGCTGCATTTTAAAAGTTGGCTTAATATCTTGAAGTAGCACAGAACCAACAGGAAAGGATGGTTAGTGAGGTGTAACTGAAGCAGAAGGCAAAGCGTGGATTCCAGCCACAGCCAAGTCAGGTTCTACAGGTGGTGAGCTACTGTCCAAACTGAAAACTGATTGCAGATAAATCAGAAAGCCCTTCGAGAGTCCATGGATATTGGCGTCTGTCTAATTCTCCAATTTTAATCTGACTGTAGGGCTACAGCTGCTGTTCAATAAATGCAGGGCCCTCATCAGGAGGTCATGCTTGCGTCTACTTTTATTCTGTCCAGCAAAGCCTAGTAACACTTGTAGTTCAGAAACTCTGAAACTAGAAACCATATTTCTCAACTCTTCAAAATCTGCCATTTCTTACTCACCGGGGGCTCCACCGCCACCACCGCTCCTCCTCCCACAGGCGGAAGCACTGCGCCGCCACGGCCGCCACGGCCGCTGCTTCCAGACCATCCAGCCCTGCGAGCCTCTGAAGGCCCCGCGGCTGCTGCTCCCGACACATACATTACTTTTAAAACAGAAAGAAAGGTATGTATCATTTCTCTTTGAAAGTGAACTACTAACAGAGTATTAGTAGCATAACATGATAAGCACATTCAAGAAACATAGTTCTTTCTTCTAAGAAAAGTATTTTCATTTTAAAGCGAATGGCAATTAGGGTATATATCTCAACATATTTGGTTATAGGTAATGCAGATTTTAGACTGAAGAAATTGAGCCCAAAAGTAACTTATTTTCACACATATTCATGACTAAGTGAACAAAACCCTTGAATCTAATATGCCCAATGCATAAAGACTCAGTTTAAATACCATCCCCTACACTCTCAAAACAACGATGATTGGATAGAAAACAATCTTTTTTTAAAAAGAAAAACAATCTTTTGATGAGTACAAGGTGTTACTTTAAAATGCAGAGGTGCTGATAAATATGTGTGGTAATGTATATGCTAATCGGGTTGATTTAGCCATTCCACAATGTATATATGTTTCAAAATGTAATGTTCTACAACATAAATATGTGCAATTTGTCAATTAAAAGTGCAGAGATGAATGGCCACAATAATAGGAAAAGTTATTTTCTGCTGTAAGAAATGTGATGTATTCATTCCTTAATATATTGAGCATTAAACAGAGCATAAGAAAAAAATGTTGACAACTTCATTCGTGATAGCTTTTCCCTGTAAAACTTCCAGGCATGTGAGATAGCGCACTTTATGAGAATTAATAGCCACATCTAACTGACCCAAACCTTAAAGCTTTCAGTCTTAGCTTTAAGGCTGCCCATCTAGGATCTACCTATTGTGTCGCTTCCTTATATAAAAACAATCCCTGTGTGAATTGAATCTCTTCCTTTATGCTGCCCCATCTGTAAAGGACAGCACCAAATTTTATGTTTAGGAGCTTAGTGCAGTGGAGTAAGGCAGATCTAGGTTTCAGTCCCTCATTCCATTGCCTTCTCTCACAGTGGTACTCGAGTTTGCTCACTTTACACTCACATAAAAAAAATACGTATGACCTTTATCACTATAAGTGATCTGGTCATCTTCATTGGCTCCACCTGACTGACTAGTCCAGCACTGCCTGACTGTCTTGTTGAGTATACACACCATCTCTCGTGTTTGCCTTGCCTTCCACCAGACCTTCTTCTACCGTCAGCAGCCTGTCACTCACAGCAGGGTCATGGTGCTCTCCTGCTGAGCACAAACCATCTCACAGATGATCAACGAAGTCATTCTTCACCTGTGATGAAACAAAAAACAAGACAACCATGCAGATCACAAAAATAACCAAACATCTCCCTCCCCTGCCTTATATGGGAAACTGCTACTTCTTTACTAACTACAATATTAATCTTGCTGTATGTTTCTCTCTTTCCTGGCAAACTTCATTAAGATATCCAATTATATAAGTACTCCCGCTTCATGACAGCACCCAATCTTGACTAATACCCCACTTCCTTGAACCCTTTACAAAATCACCTAACACAAGCCCAAATTCTACAAATTATTATAATCACTCTCTCACTGAGGCACTCCATGGATCTCCATGGTGCACATTATTCCATAGATCTCCATGATGTGCATTATTCCATTTGATTTGGGTAAAAGCTCAAATTTTGTGGCTATGGGTGTGTTCCTGACAGTTTTTTTTGGCTAGGGACACCAGTGGTCCTTACCTGGGTGGCCACCAATTCAGAGTGGCAATGCAGGGTTTCCTAAGCCAAGTCACACCTTGTTTTCACAGTACTTGTGGTCCATGATGGTCAGTGATTTGCAAGGGACAGAGTCCATCACAGATGCATGTACTGAAGTGCAGTAGATCGTCTGTGCTATGATAGAGAGAATGGGGTAGAAGGGCTGATTCGAGCAAAAGGCAGCAAATGGCAGCCACAGTCAGTAAGGTCCAGCCACAACTCTGTTCATTTCCTTAGGCACTGATACATTCTGCTGAGGAACAGGGTGGGAAGGTGGCTTGGACTGTGAAACTCATTTAAGCTGAACTTTAAGAATAGGTATTATCTCTTGTATGTCACATCCCTTCTTACTCATCATGTACAAAATGTTCAAGGTTGTGGGTGCCTTCTTACAAAGGTTACAGGTAAGAGTAGGTGAAGCATCCCTTCCTCATGCTCCATCAGGAGAAGTGACCTGTGGAGAAGGA
Source organism: Hystrix cristata (assembly GCA_004026905.1). Lineage (NCBI taxonomy): Eukaryota > Metazoa > Chordata > Mammalia > Rodentia > Hystricidae > Hystrix > Hystrix cristata. The sequence continues at coordinate 4,773 of PVJO010031219.1, forward strand.
GTTGCAGAAGTGGCTATAGGAACTCCAGGAGAAGTGACCTTGATCATGTTCTTTGCTAGCCCTTATCTCTAACTAATTTGTGTGCTTTATTCATAATACTTTTGGATCCTAGTTATCATCTCCATCCTCAACACTTTTTCTCAAAATTTGTTTCTGAACTGATACCCCTACCGTCTTAGTCCTCACCTTCAGTCCCATGCCTAACTGCTTTTTATTACTGGAAGTAAAGATGCCACTGATCCTATTTCCACGCTCATATGGCTTAAATAGTTTAATTTCCCTAATGACTGCACAATCCCCCCTCCATATACTGCCCCTGGTGATCCCACCCACTTGTAATCGCTGAGCTAGAGAAGCTAATAACTAGATGTGAACCCTTCATTCCCTCTATGGCCATATTCAAAGATATTAATCTCAAACCTGAACAGGCAAGGTTTGACACTGTCTCCCACCGAAATAAACTAAAGGTGGAGAGAAGTGGTATCTGGGTATTTTCCACCTTAACCTGCATCAAAAAAAGATGATGAAATGCTAACATGGCACACTTCTAGCAAAGTGTCTCTTGGATCAGGCAAGGCTTTGATCTCACACAGACTTCCTGAAAGCAGGAGGCAAACAAATAACCCTGCAATAAGACCCAGGTCTGGATGACCTCAGACCCTGGAGTGTCCAGCTGCTCATCTCAGAGCCTGTCTGTGTCCCTGGAAGGCCTGCACTCTACTCTAGCTGGGCCAGGCTCCCTGCCATCTCCCTCCCATAAGTACCACTGCACATGGTACCAGACCCTGCTCCTCTGAGTGTGACTTCCTCCTCTTCTATGTTAATGTGGTTCTACAGAGGGTACCATAATTTCCACGAGGACTTGGACCAGGAAAAATGCTTTACCATGACCTCTCCATCCTGTGGGCCACCAGAAGTGCAAAGAGGAACAGATACTATGTGAATATATGTGTGATGGCGCAGGTCAGGACAGGAGAAGGAACTCACCCTGGCGTGGCTCAGGCACTGTGGCCCAGGAAGAGCTTCTAACTCTCACCCCAGTGTCCTTCCACTCCAACGGGGATTCGTAGTCACCTCTTCTGGAGCTTCAAGAAGTTTCCACATCCCTAGGTTCTGAGCACACCTGATCTGAAAGCAGAGGGCCCTGACAGGGTACAAGAAAAGTACAATTATTCAATGGAAAGGGTGCGAATTTTCTCCACTCAAATCCGTAATACTGCATAGTCCCGAGATGGCACTGAATTTCCTATGTAATATAGATAACTATGTGTGGTTCCCTTCCTACTGAATTCCCAAGTACTTACTCAAATGCAGTGATGCTATTGGAATTATAAAACAACTTCTCTGTTAAACATAGAGCAGTTGGAATGGTAAGAATTTCCTTTTACACACCAGGAAGGTGAGACTCAGGGCTTAAGAAAATGTCTCAGGTTCACACACAGTTATGGAGATACAGTATCACATCCCTGTTTGTCTAACCTGAGGCCTATGTTTGAATTCGGGAACACAGACCTCACCATCAGATGCATGACTGGGGCAGGGCAAACTGACATATGCCACTGATGAGTGCACAGCCACTCTAGAGAGCAATATGGCAGCGCCTAGCAGATAACTAGTAAAGCTATTTTCCTACATTAAACCCAGCAAGAGTGCTTGCCTAGCAACCGCAAGGCCCTGAGTTCAATTCCCAGCACACACACACACACACACACACACACACACAAACCAGCAACTACGTTCTTAACATACAAGTTGAGAGGTATAAGCACAAGGAAATATCAAGAGTTCTCCTTGCCATATTATTTGTTATACCGGTAATAAATCTACAGAAGGAAAAAAAATGCCCACTAATAGGACACTGAAAAAAATACACTGGATATTTTCATGCCTTTTTACTATGCATAATGTGTAGCTTGAATGGACTAAAACTACAGGAATCAGTACATGGAACTTCTCAAAAACACAAGGTAGGATGACAATAGCAGCAAGAACAAATGTACTAGTAAGTCCAGCACAAACATAATTAGGCTCATGTAAAACAATGCTTTGCTCTGATTTTTTTATTATTTACCAAGAACATGTATTGGTACATTGTAGATATACATAATGATCACATTCATCATAGTTAATTTGTACCTGTACATGATATACCTCGGTTTTCCCCACTTCACCCCTTCCACTCCCCCACCCTCCTTATTTACAATAGCTTTATTTGCATTTTCCACTTCTTTCCGCTTTCTCTTTTTCCTGTCCTTCCTTTTCTCCTCCTCCTTCTCTCATTCTCTTCCCATGTGAATATTAGCTTTCTTTTTCACAATATCTGTTATATCTTTTTGTCCTTATTTGCACTTATGATTTCTCATATCAAAGAAACAATTCGATATGCACTCATGTGTGTCTGATTTATTTCACTTAAGAGTATGTTCTCGAGGTGCATCTATTTACCTGTGTTTCAGGTTTATCCTTTTTTATGGCAGAGTAGTACTCCATTGTTTGTTTGTTTGTTTTTTTAAATACATCTTCTTTAGCCATTCAGTAGTTGCTGGGCATTTGGGTTGTTTCCATGACTTAGCTATTACAAATCGTGTTGCTATAAACCTGGTTGTGCATATATCACTGTGGTACTATATTTTTAATTCTTCTGGGAAGATACCAAGAAAAGGAATAGTTGGGTCAAATGGAACCTCTTGTGGTAGTTTTTTTAGGAATGTCCACACTGATTTCCACAGTGGTTGGACCAGCCTACACTCCCACCAACAGTGGAGGAGGGTTCCTTTTTCCCTGCAGCCCCTCCAGCACTTATTATTGGTTGAGTTCTTGATAATAGCTGTTCTTTCTGGGGTGAGATGGAATCTTAGTGTTGTTTTAATTTGCATCTCTCAAATGACCAGTGATGCAGAACACTTTTTCACATGTTTGTTTGCCATTTGTGTTTCTTAATCTGAGAAGTGTTTGTTCATTTCAGATGCCCATTTTTGGATTGGGTCTTTAAATTTGTGGGGTCTCATTTTTTTGAGTTCTTCATATATTCTAGATATCACACTTTTGTCTGAGGAAGAGCTGGCAAAAATTTTTTCCCACTCTGTGGGTTGTCGTTCCACTCTGTTGGTAATTTCTTTTTCTCTGTAAAAGCTTTTTAATAGGATGTGATCTCAAGCGATGACTCTTTGTATTATTTCCTGTGCATTCTGAGTTTCACTCATAAAATTCTTGCCTAGACTATGTCTTCAAGAGTTCTTCCTATTCTATCTTCCGGCAGATTCAGTGTTTCTGCTTTAATGTTTAGGTCTCTGATTCACTTCGATTTTACTTTAGTACATGGTGAGAGACATGTATCTAGTTTTAGTTTTCAGCATCTGGCAAGCCAATTTTTCTTCCAGTGAGGGTGTTTGGCTCCTTTGTTGAAGATCAGGTGTTTGAGTGTGTTTGGAGTTGTTTCTGCATCTTTTAGCCTGTTTCATTGGTCCTCGGGTCTGTCTTTTGCCAGGACCTTGCTGTTTTTATCACCATAGCTTTATAGTAGAATTTCAGGTCAGGGATTGTGATGCCCCCTGCCTTACCCCTGTTGCCCAGAATTTTTTGTGTTATTCTTGGTCTCTTCTGGTTCTTTGTTCTGATTTGAGATGCAGTCTTTGGTACTGAAAGTATAAAGAAAAGCATGGGACTCATAAAAAAATATTTCAACACAGTGTTTATCTCTGGAAAATGGGAAAGTATAATCAGACAAGAGCAGACAATGGGCTTTCAACATAGTTACAGCAAATTTCCCTCTCAAACATGTAAGCTACATCCCATAATTTTGGTATGTAATTTTTTCCTATTATTCATCTCAAAGGGCACATGGACCATTCTCTAGAGTATACAGTATGCTAGGTCATAGTATAAGCCTCAGTAACTTTAAAAAGAGCAAAAGTGGCCCCCTGCAGATGCTGCCACCCTCACCAGGCCCCACATGATGAGCCAGGAAGGAACCTGGGACTGTGCACGCCCTGACCCAAGCTACTGCTACCCTTAGTCATGGGGTCTTCACAGCACAGGGCAACAGAGGTGACAACCAACAGACAGACCTGATCAGAGAAGTGATCAACACTGGGGAGGAGAGTTTTGCTTTAGGATTGAAGTGTTACTCTACTACAGAGACCAGGTGAGAGACAGCCTTGGGAGATAGGCTTGAAGAGGGGGAGAGCTAAATAAAGATCACCTGGGATCCCCTGGGAGGCCTGGGATCAGACCAGGAAGATCACGAGGTCTATATTCTGTTGTGGGAGGCCAGGTTTGGAGGGTGAAATCATCAGAGGGGGGCATGCCTGAAGGAGAAGGCAGTCAGTCTAGTGGTATGTTTGAGCTCTGGCACTGCTGCCTACATCCAGTGGAAATTAGTGGTCTGAAGTACTGTAGGCCAATATTTGAGTGGTCTGATTTTCTACACTAATAATCATAGTTCTCTTCATTCTGAATAAGGGATGTTCATGAATGGTTCCTAGGATTTGTCAATATGCAATTAACATTTGATGCCATTGTTCCTGCTGAATTTACTACTACTGTATAGTCGAGGCAACATAGTAGTGGCTGACATTTGGTTTTCTCTCTGCGCCAATGTCTGGATTTCCTGGGGGTCATAAACAATAAAAAATGGATATACACCCACACAAGAACATGGGAAAACAAGGCAACAGAAGACCCAAAAGTTCTCCAAACACTCCTGTAACCTTTGTAAGAAGGCATTCGCAACAATGCTAAAGAACCCAATAACAAGAAATTAAATTGAGATAGTAATAAAGAATCTACCAACTGAAAAAAGCATGGGACCTAATGGATTCACCGAGGAATTCTACAAAACCTTCAAGGATGTTATATACTATACTCCTCAAACCTTCAAATAAATCAAAAGGAACAAAGTGCTTCCAAATTCATTTATAGAAGCCAATATCACTCTATTTCTAAAACCTGACAAAGACCCAATTAAAAAAGAAAACTGCAGGCCAATCTCCTTAATGAACACAGATGCAAAAATCCTCAATAAGATATTAGTTAACAGGGTAAAAGCAGAAAGGCAACAGGGGAAAGAGAGGGGAAAGGGAAAATATGGAAAATGATAAATGAACCTGCTGTAAATAGGGAGGGAGGGAGCAGAGGGGAGGGGTGGGGGAGAGGGAGGAGAACCAAGATACATCATGTATAGGTACAGAATAATTGTAATGAATGAGACTATTGTATGAAGAATGTACCAATACATGTTCTTGGTTTAAAATAAAAAAAAAAATAAGATAGTAGTTAACAGAATGCAGCACATCATTAAAAAGATCATTCATCATGACCAAGTAAGTTTCATTCCAAAGATGCAAAGATGGTTCAACATGTGCAAATCAATAAATGTTATACACCACATAAACAGAAGCAAGTTCAAAAACCACACAATCATCTCAATAGATGTAAAAAAGGCTACTGACAAAATCCAACACCCCTTCGCACTAAGATGCCTAAAGAAAATAGGTATAGAAGGACCATACTTGAATTTGATAAAAAGCTATTTATGAAAACCCAACAGCTAGCATCTTATTTAAAGGGGGAAAACTGAAAGCATTGCCTCTAAAATCAGGAACAAGACAAGGATGCCCACTATTACCAACTCTATTCAGCATAGTACTCTTAAATATTACCCAGAGCAACCACGCAAGAGAAAGAAATAAAAGAGATACATATAGGAAAGGAAGAACTCAGATTACCATTATTTGCAGATGACATGATACTCTACATAGAAGACCCAAATAACTCCACCAAAAAACTTTTAGAATTAATAAGTAACTTCAGCAACGTAGCAGGACACAAAATCAACATACAAAAATCAATAATATCTGTGTACACTAATAATGAACAAATAAAACTACAGAACTCTGAACAGGGCGACTGAAAGTGGAAGAATGTTTCCCGCTCCTGGATAGGCAGTACAAATATTGTCAAAATGGCCATACTTCCAAAAGTGTTATACAGATTCAGTGCAGTCCTAATCAAAATACCAATAGCGTACTTCACAAATTTAGAGAAAATAATTCCCAAAATTCATATAGAAGCAGAAGAGACCCAGAATAGTAAAAGAAATCTTGGGCAACAACAGCAAAGCAGAAAACATCGCACTACCTGACTTCAAGCTATATTAAATGCAACAGTAATTGTTCCAGTTTTGGTCCTGGAACAAAAACAGACATGTGGATCAATGGAACTGAAAAGAGAATACAGAAACATCCTCAGACATGTTCAGCTATTTGGTCTGTGACAAAGGGGCCAAAAACATACATTGAAGGAAAGAGCATATTCAACAAATGGTGCTGGGGAACCTGGATAGCTGTTTGCAGAAGATTGAAACTGGACCCATATCTCTCACCATGTACAAAACTAAAATCAAAATGGATCGAAGATCTAAACATTAAAACAGAAACACTGAATCTACTGAAAAATAAAAGAGGTAAAACACTTGAAGTCATAGGTGTAGTAAAGGATCTCCTAAACAGAACTGCATTTGCACAAGAACTAACAAGAGTCAACAAATGTGATTACATCAAATTTAAAATCTTTTGTGTAGCAAAGGAATCAATTAGTAGTGTGAAGAGACAACCTACAGAATGAGAAAAAATTTTGCCAGCTATTCCTCAGACGGAAGACTAATTTCTACAATATATAAAGAACTCAAAAAAAAAAAGAACACCTAAAAGACTCAATTAAGAAATGGGCAAGAGAAATGAGTAGACACTTCTCAGAGTAAGAAGTGCAAATGGCTAACAAATATATGAAAAAAAATTCAACATCTGTGGCCATTAGTGAAATGCAAATTAAAACATTGCTAAGATTCCATCTTACACCAGAAAGAATGGCAATTATCAAGAAATCAAAAAGTAACAAATGCTGGCATGTCTGTAGTGAAAAAGGAACCCTCCTACATTATTAGTCGGAATGCAAACTAGTACCACCATTGTGAAAATCAGTGTGGCAATTTCTCAAAGAATTAAAATTAGAAACTGCATATGACCCAGCTATCCCCTTTCTAGGTATCTTCTCCAAAGAGCTAAAGACATCATACTATGGCAATACATTCATACCAATATTTATATTAGCACAATTCGTAATAGCTAAATCCTGGAAGCAGTCTGTGTATCCATCAACAGATCACTGGATAAAGAAAATGTACATATATATGACTTGCAAAGCAGCTAGGTCAAGCTTTTTTATAGTTTTTAAGGTAGGATCTCCCTTGTTATGTTGCTCATACTGGTTTAAAACTTGCACCCTCCTGCCTCAGTCTTCCAAGTGGCTGTTACGATAGGGGAGTGTGTACTTGGCTCATGCTGTTTTATTTATTTTTGCTGGGGTGCTGGAGATTGAACTCAGGCCTTGTGCTTGCTAGGCAAGCGCTCTACCACTTGAACTAAATCCCTAGCTCCTAAATGTGCATATATATAATGGAATACTACTCAACTATAAAGAAGGACACATTTGAGACATCTATAAGAAAATGGATAATGTAAAATATAATGTTGATTGGAATAAATCAGACACACAAACTTAAGTACATATAGTGTCTCTCATCGGAGTAAGCTGAAATATGAAGAGGAGGATAAAGGGTGGATAGGAGACAAGAAGATAGCTTTCTTGAAAATGGAAAGGAGTTCAAGAGAATGTGGACAAGAGGATGGAGGAGAGGAAGGAATAATAAGTAGAATAAACATATGCCGCGTACAGGAATATAATAACCCCAATGAATGTAAACATTATATGTCATAAACATGAGATAAAATTAATAATAACAACAAGAATGAAAATGGGGGAAAGGGATTTAGAGGAGGAGGGAGGGAGGCAGGAAGGGGAAGGGGATTAAAAAAAGGAATCAAGCTGTATTATGTACACTTACCCACTCCCCAAAATGATTGTAAACTGCATGTATTGCAAACATGTACTGAAAAATCAAAACCATGCAAGTTATCCTTTCAAACACAGTGGAATACAACTAGAAATCAGCAACATGAATAAAACTAGAAAATTCAAAAACTATGTAAATTAAACAATATAGTAATAAAGCCACTAAGATGTCAAAGAAAAAAATTACCAGATAAATTAGAACATACTTTGAAATAAACGAAAAAAAGCCTACAAGATACACCAATTTATGGAATAAAGTCAAAACAATGCTGTATGGGAAATTTATAGCTGGAAATGAGTACATTACAAAGGAAAAATATCTCAAAAAAGTAAGCTACTTTTATTGCATAAAGAACTAGAAAAAGAAGAGCAAATTAATCCAATTCTAGCAGAAAGAAGGGAATTAAAAATGCTACAGCAGAGATAAATGAATAGACAATACAAAAACAATATACAGAATCAACAAAACCAAAGGTTCGTTCTTTGAAAACTTCAACTAAATTGACAAACCTTTAGCTAGAATGATTAAGGACAAGAGAGAAGCCTTGGATAATGAAAATCTTTAATACAAGTGGGGGTACTACTATGACTTCACAGAAATAAAAAATTACAAAAGATATCATGAATAATGGTATGTCCACTAATTACATAACTTGTGTGAAACAGACAAATTCCCAGAAAAAAAAACACAAATATTACAATCGACTCCCAAATAAAAGAATCTTAATAGACCTATAACAAACAAAAAGATTGAATCATTAGTCAAAAACCTCCCAACAAGAAAAGTCCAGGACTAGATAATTTCATCGGTGAAGTCCACCAAACACTTAAAGAAGAATATGTATCAATTCTTATCAAACTCTTCCAAAAATGGAAGAAGAGGAAACACTTCCTAACTCATTCTGTGAGAACATTAGTCACGATCCATAACAATACTATAAACCAATTTCCTTTATGAATTTAGATACAGAAATCTTCAAAAATACTAGCAAACTAAATTTGACAGAATGTTAAAAGAATTAATCACTATAAACGAATTGAATCTATCACATGAATGAAAGACTAGTTCAACATAAAAAAATCAAACTGTGTGATACAATTAATAAATAGAAAAAGAAATAATCATGATTATCTCAATTGGTGCAGAAAAGCATTTGACAAAATTGAACATCTTTTTGTAATAAAAGCACTCAGAAGAAATGGACAGATTCCTAGAAACATACAAATTACCAAAATTAAACCAAGAAGAGATACAAACTCTTAATAAACCAATATCAGCCATTGAAATTGAAGAGGTGATTAAAAACCTACCAACAAAAAAAAGCCCAGGTCCTGACGGCTTCACAGCTGAATTCTACAAAAAATTCAAAGATGATCTAATACCATTATTCCTCAAAACTCTTTAATGAAATTGAAGAGGAAGCAGTACTTCCAAAATCATTCCTGGAAGCAAGCATTACCCTAATACTAAAACCAGAAAAAGACCCAACTGAAAAAGAGAACTACAGGACAATCTCCTTAATGAACATAGATGCGAAAATTCTCAATAAAATTCTGGCCAACAGAATACAGCGAATCATCAAGAAGATTATACACCACGACCAAGTAGGATTCATCCCAGGGATGCAGGGATGGTTCAACATATGCAAAACAATACATGTAATACACCACATCAACAAAGTCAAAGACAAATTCACATGATCATCTCAATAGATGCAGAAAAAGCATTTGACAAAATCCAACACCTGTTCATGATAAAAACACTACAGAAATTAGGAATAGATGGTGTATATCTCAATCTGATAAAAGCCATATATGACAAACCAACGGCCAACATTACACTAAATGGCCAGAAACTAGAAGCTTTCACACTAAAATCTGGAACAAGACAA
>PVJO010031220.1:0-14574 GCA_004026905.1 Hystrix cristata
TTTTTTTTTTTTTTTTTTTTTTGTGGTGCCGGGGATCGAACTCAGGCCCTTGTGCTTACAAGGCAAGCACTCTAATCACTGAGCTAAATCCCCAGCCCCCACCTCTTGATCTGTTTTTACACCACAGATTCTTCTGGCAGTCTGCTGAGGTAGAATCCTTCCTCAGAAGTACATTTTAAATGCATACAATTAAAAGAAATGATACTGAATATAGTTATCAGAGATTAAAAAACAGATTTGAAGCTGGGCATGATGGCAGTGGCCTGTAGTTTCTTGGGAGGCTGAGACAAGAGAATTGCTTGAGGTCAGGAGTTCAAGGTCAGTCTGGGCAACCTAGTGAGACCTTGTCTCAAAAGAGAAGAAAATAAAATAACCCCATACATTTATGGAGCTGGAAACGTAGTTCAGTGTGTGGTAGAGCACATGCTTAGCATGTGCGGGACCCTGGGTTTAATCCCCAGCACCACACTCACACACACACCACATTGTGTTATTAGAATATATGTATTTCTTTACTAACATGGTAAAAACATGTAATAGCAGGTCAAGTGATATTTTTGAAAATGAGCATAAATAATTCTTGGAGATATCAGCAACAACTGTGAAGCAGTATCTTCCATTTCCACTGGTAACAAAGGCACTTGTACTGCCAACATTACTACAGTTTGTCTCCTATGTTTATAATGAGAGTCCATGCTAAATTTCAGTTAGAGGTTAGTGAAAATAAAGATGCAACTTTTTTGCCACTTACATTCACAGGTCTAATTGTGGATCTGACCAAGGTTAAGAACTCTTGTAACTCAGGTTCTATTTGGCCTTCAGATCGTATATATATTGTTTATCGTTTTAATAGTGGTGCTGGGAATCCAGCCCAGGACCTTGTGCATGCCAGGCAAGTGTTCTACCACTGAGCTACAGCCCCAATCCTCTGTATGTTTTAAAATAATTATCTATTCCCTACAGTTTTTGAAATATAGTTGTATTACCTTTATAATAAAAATGTATATATAAGGAAGATACAAACTAGTCTGTGTTTATATTCAGATAAAATGTCTTAAAATGCCGCCCATTCCAGATAACTAGACCTTGTATAGGCTGAAGTATCTCAAAGTAAATTTTTTGGAGCTCTGTGGGTGTTAATAGCTGATACGGAAAAACTGACAATTCAGTGACCACGAACACAGTGAAGGTCTGGCCACAGTAGCGTAACCAAATTGAAACACATTCCCACTACAGGGCTTCACGGAGCCTTCATTTAATATGTTAAGGGACACTATGATTCTTCAAAGATTTTCAGTGCAGCATTTCCCACACTTATTTAACCAGGGAATTTTTTTTTTCTCCTTTCTATTCTCAGTCTCCTGGCATTAGTGCTCTTCAAATTTGGGGGAAAGCTGTCCCAGGCCCATGTGAGCCACAAAAGCAAGTGTGTGTCACTCACACTTGAGAAAGGCCCTAAGTCAGGGCAATCAAGGTAAGGCCAAGTGCTGACAAGGATGTGCAAAGAGCCTGACAAGCCCTCTGGCAGAAGTGTCAGAACCAGTGGAGGAAAGAAACCATTCAGGGGCCTAGGTCGGCAGTGTCAGAATGTGGCGCACCAATGCCCCTGAGCTATACAGATGTTCCCACTAGGTAAGAAGCATGGGAGAGGTGGCCACACAGCCTGCCAGGAGCTGACATTCCTACTTATTCTGAGGCAAAGAGGGACCCATGTTTTTACATAAAAGCAACACAGATAGAGGTCAGGGCGCTGGAGCTAGAGCTGAGAGGAGAAGGCTGTTCCTGGAGGGCTAAGCAGGAGCTGTGTCTCTTTTCTGTTCTCCTGGAACCGGGCACAAGGCCCAGCATCAAATGTGAACACTGAGTCTATAGGAGTGGGGTTCAGGAGACCACGGTCGGGCTCCTGGGGAATTCTGTGCGGTGCGAGTAGGGGCCTCAGAGACAGCCCCAGCACAAGCCTGAGGCAGATGGAGGGCTTCAGAAATCTGCCTGGAGCAAATCCATCCTTGGTGACAGTGAGTTCTTTGCACAAAAATCACTCAGGCCTTCCAAGTAATGGCGTAGGCCTGCGAGAACTGGAGCAGATCAGAGGACTGGATACAGACCCACAGCCTGCCAGACAACCGAAGGAAAAGACTTGCAGGTGTGACTGTGGAACCACTGCCTGGAAAATCATGCTGCACGCGGTGTTAGAAAACTGGGAATAGGAAAACACTGTCCCATCGCTAAAACATGGAAGAGGTAACTTGTGGGAAGCTTACTGTGGGCAATATCAGGGTGATATGTGACATTTCAGAATGGATTATTAGTAGGTTTGTGAAAACTCAGAAAATAAAAAGGGGACTAGAAAGAGTGAGCAATGGGCTTGCCAAGAAGAAGACTTCTGCGTGCAACTCTTTGGCCTTTTGGATCAGGTAACTCACTTTGAAGAACATAGTACTTCTCAAACTTCTGGGAAAATAAGATTTATTTTTCCATAAACAGATAGCAAGACCTTTCCCCTGGAAATTCTGATTTATTCCATTAGATTTTGGAGTTAAGATGCTTTCTACAGGTGCCCCCGGGCATCATTAAGAATCTTAGTGTAACACCTGAGGTGAGGCAAAGGGATGGGGGATGTAGCACCCCAAGAGAAAGTCCTGAGAAACTAGTGGAAATTGGGAGCCCCATTTCATCTGGGCAATAAACACGTTCATAGCTCCACAACTTTCTCTCCCTTCTTTCCTTCCTATTGTCCTTTTTGCTTTCCTTCCATGTTAGAATTAAAATTCAAAACTAACACCTGTAATCTTAGCACTTCAGAGGCTGAGGATCCGAGGCAAGAGGATCACTGTGAGTTTGTGGCCAGTCTGGGCTACATCGTGAGTTCAAGGCCAGCCTAAACTACACAGTGGGATCCTGTCTCAAAAAACAAAAAAAAAGACAGATTGTGGGGTTGGGAATTTAGCTCAAGTAGTAGAGCATTTGCCTAGCAAGCACAAGGCCCTGAGTTTGATCCCCAGCACCGCCCCCACCCCCAAAAGACAGGTTTTAAATCTGAACAGTGTACCTTGGTGGTAAGTCAAAACAGTCATCAAACAGGATGGTTGTTAAATGAGGACTATCTGGATAGATATACAATATACATTCATCCTGTAAGTTTGTATATTTATACAATATTTGTATATCTATATATGTAAAATATGTATATGTATATATGAAAGAAATAATGTTAGGAATTTAGCCTTTGTTAACTATTCAAACTTGTGATTTTTTTAATGTGACCTTAAAAAATGCATGAGAGAAAAAAATGTGTAAAAGAGGTAGGTAATTTTTCAAAATTCTTGATATTTGGGCAAAAAAGTTTGACGGCCACAGGCCTCGAGGATCCATGATAATCCTGAGCCATTATGGCAAACCTGATCAGCCATGATCCATTCAGGTAGATTGGTTTGAGGCCTTTCTGGAAAAACCTTCTTTTGGGCTTAGAAGTATAAGTTTAAAGATTTTGGAGCCCCTGGTCTTACCTTCTTCCTTCTCACTATAAGGGGATCAGAGACAATTTGGACTCCATGAGTATGGTGGGTGATACAATATAGCCACCATCTCGGCCTGGACTTTGGGCTACCTGGACTCTAGGTAAACCGGGAAGTCTGGGAACTCCTTGGTATTTTTGGGACAGCAGGTAATGGGATGCTCCAGGGGTCTCTCAGAGAGGCAGTAATGCTTCAGAATGGTAAGAAACATTGGACATGAAGCCTGACGTGTGGGATGATAAAATGTTCACAGAGTAGTCTGCAATTCTAACAGGGGTCCTGTGATTTAAGCTGGGAAATATTTTGTGGGATTTTAGTGTCACAAGGATCCCTTGAGGCCGGTGACCACAACATTTCCATTTTACATATGAAGAAATAGAGGTGCAGAAAATTGGTCCGTGGTGATGTGGCTGGTCTGTGGCAGTCAGTGGCTACAGCCTGGTATCTCAGCCCCCGACGTGTTCTTTTCTTCCAGCAGTATGCTGCATATCATTCAGGCTTTTAGCTCTGTGAGGTCTGTAAATTGAGGCTCTGAGGAGGACTGGTGACTGGTCCAAACTGACTATTCAACTGTATCAGACTGGAACTGGACTCAGTATTTTTTTATTTTTATTAATCACCTAAGGACCGTGGTTCCAAATTCATTGTACTGAAGTCTATTCTCTGAAACCACTACAACAGGACTGGAATAAGACTGGGAGGCTCGGAGGTGGTGGCCCAGAGGAAAATCAAAAGCTCTGGTCTACACTCAATTTGGGCTTCAGAGGCCTGGCTCCCGGTGCTACTCCTGTGTGGGCCGAGGTGCATGCAGCAACTCTCGGAGCTGTAAGCAGCATTTTAGGGCCAGAGTGTCCTTCTCAATAGGGCACGTAGTTTTGGCAGCTGTCATGGTGCGGGCTAAGTAGGTGAGACTGGCCTGTGGACATGTTCACAGGTCCTTGGGCAGGGGACCCTCCTGGGCGGGTGGGTTTGTGGGGCTTGGTAAAACGTCTCTGTGGATGAGGTGGGAGTGGAAGCGCCCTGGCATCAACATGCTGTGATGATATGCTGGGTCAGACGGCTGCTGCTACTGGGCTTCCTTTACAGCCCTATCCCAAGTGCAATCCCTAAAGGGGGTTCTCTTTAAGGGATGGCAACAATTGTGGATTGACAACCCTGACTGTAGTCACACAGCATCCTACTCAGAATAAATTAAATAACAGAGTTACCTTCTACATGGGAACAATTTTCACAAGATAAAATTTTAGGTATGTAGGATGAAGGATTTATTGGTCCATGAAATGGAAAGACAAAGAATAAATATATCACTTAAGGGAGTGATAATACTGAAAGGTCCAAATACTGTAATACTGATTTCTTTGTTCTCAGCACACAGAATATTCATAACCTGCTGAATGAGAGGGGAGTACCTTTTGCTTTAAGATGTCCACTGGTGTCTGATGGGCCTTCAACTTCTTGTTTTTAAGAAGCACTTTCCTCCTAAGTTGGTCGGGTGAGGGAAGCATTGGATCATCTGAGAAATCAGTTTCAAATAAGAATTTAGCCACCAGCTTTTCTCCAAATACAGTCTAAAAATAATAAAGGAAAACACGCAATCAATGCTTTTTATCTATACTTGACAAATACATATATATTTCATAAGTCTACTCAATTTTTCAGTCTAGTTGAATTGTTTTAACAGTTCCAGGAAGAGGAAGTAGGAAAGAAATTGTTGATTCTTCCTCTCTAGCTTCTTACTGGAAGGAAGGAAGGTGTTTACTATGGAGGAGAGAACTAGGCAACTCTGCTGCTGGGGCCAGATCTAATGATTTCGGATGTTTGGGTGCCTGATGTACTAAAGAAGACAACAGAGATTCAGTTAGAGGTTGTGGCTTGTAGAATATGGTCTATTCCCAATAAGGATAAGAAATCAGAGAGACAGAAACCCTGGAGGGGGACAGGAAGTGGGGACAAAGACAAGAGGGAGAATTTGCTCCCATCTAGGATAAAGAACCACATTCTGACAAAGAATTCTGAGCACCAGTCTCCAAAGCAGAATGTGTCCCTCATGGAGGTGGGTAAAAAGAAGGTAGACAGAGGATGATCTGTTGGGGTGAAGGCTGAAAATAGGGCATTTTTTTCTAGTTATTTTTGAATTAAAAAAGAACATGTATCAAAGCTTAGACCAAGGCAATATGAAGAGCTTAAATTTTGTTGGCATTTGTATGGGGGGGACATTTTCCTCTGCCCTCTATTGAAAGCCAAGCTTCCACAAATGTTTGTATTACTGGAGGAAAGGGAAGTTTAACGAAATATTTGCTGCTAAACCTGTCTGCATTCTACTTCCCTAGTAGAAGGAAGGTTGTGTGTTAACACAGCAATTGTTCTGCTCATTCTGCTAACTTGGGTTTCTACTATACTGTGAGTCACAAGATCTGACTTACTTGCCCTGAAATATTTTCCTCTTTTCTACATATAACTGCCAGGTCATCTGGCATCCCTTGCTTGTGATACCAATTGGAGAGCTGGTCTGTCCTCACCTCCTAAGGCTTTCTGGAGTTAGGAGACCAGAGAACAATGCTTTCATCACTCCAGTCAAAAAGAAGGACCATTCTAGAAGAGGCCCAAGCTCCCCAAGGGAACCCCATTTCTCAAGTTTGTGGTGCTTCAAGGACAAGGAACAGCTGTGGTGTGGTCTACAATAGCCCCAAATAAAACTCAAATACAAGACAGCCCATATAAGACTCAAAGAGAAGATACCATCCCAGCTCTTAGCTGGGAGCTCACCTTAAAAATTTCTGCCATTTTCCGTTGCTGAGGCAATGAACAGTGGTTCTCAATTGATATGATGATTGGCAGGTCAGAGTTGATAAAGGCACTGCGATCAATGGCTTCGACCACTTCCTATGACAGCCCAAACAGCTTGTTAGAGTTAGATGTCCGTCCAGAGTGGTCCTTGTAGTCACTGAAAGCATCTCAATTGTTGCATTCAGTAGTCTCTGGCCAAAGGTGGTTTTACCTTCTCAAACGTACAGTTGTCCCTTGGTGTGTGCTGGGGGATTTATTCCAGGGCCAATGGCCCCAGGGACAATGAAATCTGTCCCTGGGGAGTACTCAATGAAATCTGTCCCTGGGGAGTATCTGTGCAATACTCAAATCCTTATATAAAATGGTGTAGTATTTCCGTATAATCTACACACATCCTCACATCCTCACATATACTTTAAATAATCTCTAGATTACTTTAATACTTAATTCAATGTGAATGCTACATAAATAGTTTGGAGCGATAAGACACATATCACATCTAATTTACGTATGTCTATAAACACAATTATCAACTCATCCTTCTACTAATGTACATTACAAGAGTTTTAATGTGCTGAATAGGAAAATGAGTTAAAGAGAAAATATATTTTAGCCCTCTTTATATAAAATGAAAATAATATTCCTTCCCAACCTGAGAACAGTTCAGAGAAAAATGGTATTACATGGCCTAAGACCCTCTGAATGAATAATGATTTTACAATTGAACTAATAAGCTACCTAGAATTTGAAATAATAGTCCATTGTCCCAAAAATGAAACAGAGTTTTGTAAATAAGGAGGGGAGGATACGATAAAGGGAGGGGAGGGGAACGGGAAAAAAGAAGCAGCAAGATACTCCAGGTACAGATACAAATTCTATATGATAAAGGTTATCAGTATGCATATCTAAAATGTACCATTAAAATAAAAAAAAAAAGAAATAATAATCCAATGAGACAAGTCTTCCTAGGTGACTAATCTTCCTAGGTGGAACTCATTCTCATTACTTTATAATGCTAATTATTCAATCATCAAACACGTGATACTGGCCTTTGTCAACAGGACACCAGGACAAATGACCTTTAATTCCTAGGGCAGGGGACCAGTTCCTGCATTTTCATATCATTATGTCATGCAAAAATTGCAACAATATCATTACATCCTAAGTAACATAAGGCAAGTGGTAAGAAACTTTGGTTGAGTAAGAGTCTAATGAGAGTTCTAGAATCAACTCCCAGAAAAAAGAACATGTGCATATTCCACACAATACTGCAAATACTTTTAAGAACTCCTTATTCAGATCCAGCATAAGAAACCTCAACCTAAGGTAGAATTTGGTAAAGTGACTAATTTAAATGACAAATGGAGATAATATCCTTTGTGATTTGATTGGAAGATATTACTGGTGGCTAAGCTAGATGGAAATTAATAATGTAGTCGGGGGATTGGGCTCTCTCGAGGAAATTAGCTCAGAAGATGAGACACACTGAGATTGTGGCTGGAGGTGATTTAAAGGAGAGCCAGCCAGGGGCTGGGGATTTAGCTCAGTGGTTAGAGTGCCTGCCTTGCAAGCACAAGGCCCTGAGTTCGATCCCCAGCACCAAAAAAAAAAAAAAAAAAAAGGAGAGCCAGGCCTCAAGATGGAGATGCAATAGGCAGGCCTGCAGGCCTTCCTGGAGATAAACAGCAACTTGAGATTATACTGTCACCAGCACCACCTGGTCCAGTGGGCCCAGAGAGGCATCAGGCCCATAGGTGGAGGATCAGAACATCCGGACCCACCCTCCCATCCCTTTCCAGGAATGACTTTGTTCTTTCCGTATACCCTGCTACAAGACTCATTTCCCTAACTGGATCAGTGTTAGCTAAGTGACTATACTTGTAATCCCATAAGTTGATTGTGGTTTGACCCATGTTGTACTCATGTGTGATTTTGTTGTATAAATCACCCCTGACAGAAAGCGTCAGTGGCCACCTACTCAGCACCCCTCCTGGAAATCTAGGAGTTGTTCTTATTTCCAATAAAACTCTCCTAACCTCCTCCTTTGGTTCACGACTTCATTCCTTGATGTTGCGAGACCACGGACTTGGCACATCTGACAGCTAATAGTTTGGCAGTTATTTTCACCATCACAAAGGGAATGTTGAAGCATTACCTTGAAAGGGATCTTTGTTGTCAGCGTATGTCCATGATAAATAATGGGCATCCCATCATCTCCATCCCAGCAGTCCAGCTCTATGCTCCTGCAGCCTTGCAGGAGGACCTGTGTGACCAATGAATGAATTGACCTCAGCTGAACACCTGAAGATAAAGCCTCTAACTGAATTCGGCACACACCTCTACACATCGGTCAGCATTTACGTTCAGGTATAAAGCAGAAAGGTGTAAGATCTAAAATAAGTATTTTATTTTGTGTAAAGGCTACAATTAATCTGGGAAAGGGAAAGAATAGATTAAGGTAGAAAAGAGTGTTCACCAGAGCTGAATGTTGTTGGAAGGTCAAATTTTCTGTCTGTCTGTCTGTCTGTCTATCTTTTGGAGCAACCTTTTCCTTCATAGACTTTATCTGTAGATTACCTTAAAAAATTATCATGTAAGTGGAGCATGATAGCACAGGCCTGTAATCCTAGCACTCTCAGAGGCTGAGATGGCAAGTTTGAGTCCAGCCCGGGCAGTTTAGCAACTTAGTGAGACGTTGTCTCAAAATGAAAAATATAAAGGGTTGGGAAAGTAGATCAATGTGAAAGCTCTGGGTTCAATTCCCAGTATCAGAAGACAAACAAACAAACAAACAAACAAACAAAAACCCCTCAAAAACAAACGAATAAACTAAGAAGTTGATATGTCTATAACTGGAATGATCCACTGATCCGAGAAGCCACATAACTATTTCCAGGTGACAGCAATCCATTATTGGCATTTAGTGTCCACTTGAGTTTCTACAACAAAACTCGGTGGAATGGCTTTTATTTAATGATTTTTTTTTTCTTGGTGTGAAATACACGCTAGATTTGTCTCATTACACAGCAAAGTCTCGGCCTAAAATCCCAAGGCTATCACTTCCGGCAGCAGGTATATGCCACATAACACAGTAACTGGAACACGAGGCCGTCTCGTCTTTGTGAGGAGCCTTTCAGACTAGGAAAAATGTTCAGCATGGTTTTTCAGCATGAAAAGACTAAAGATCTTTACCAAAGTCTGTATGACCTTAAATCTCTCTATATGGTGAGAATAGGAAAACCAGGGCTAGAAATTCCAGGTAAGAAGAACAGGGCTCATTCTCACTTTCCATCTGCCTTAGACAGAAAAATGATAGGCGGTAATTATGAGGTTGGAGGGGGAGTGGAGAGTGGTTAGAAATGAAGTAAAAGCAAAAGTGATCTGTATACCAGTTTAATCACATGTGTGTGTCTACACGAGGGGTTCTTGTGCCTTATTAAGAAACTGTGATAATCTGTACTTGGGATGTAACATTGAGGGGGTTTAAACACCCCCCCTCCCCAGTACTGGGCCTTTGCACTGAACTACAGTCCTGGCTCTTTTTAAATTCCGAGACAGGGTTTTGCCAAGTTGTCCAGGCTGAGCTCAAACTTGTGGTTATCCAATCCTCAACTTCCCAGAGTGCCATTTAAAAATTCTTCAAGGTCGGGCTGGGGATTTAGCTCAGTGACTAGAGTGCTTGCCTTGCAAGCACAAGGGCCTGAGTTCGATCCCCGGTACCACCAAAAAAAAAAAAAAAAAAAATTCTTCAAGGTCATACAGTGAAATCAGATTGAAGCTATGACATCGGTCCTTGCTTATTTTCCTGGAATACCAACCCACACTGGTCTGTAACTATACACAGATATATATGTGTATACTTACATATATATCTATATACACTCATATGCATATGTACCTGCATGTGTACATATATGAAATGTATATAATCTGTATTTTTATATATGCCTTTCATTTCTTTTCCATAAAGAAAAAATTTTAAACTTCTTTTGACTTTGGATTTCTCTGTGCCAACAGAAGGTCAACATGTAAAGCATGTAAAGGCAGTACTTCCACAGAGTGAGGCAAGGTAGTGACCTTTCCTACTTTATAGCTCTTTTTCTTGCTACTGAGGCCCCTGACAGACTCATTTTTTGACAATCATTACTCTAAGTATGCATTTTCATTTCATAAGAAAAAGTACCCTAGAAAACAGTTTAAAATACATGCTCCATGCTAAATAAAATTGAGGACAAAAATGTGTTCCATGCATGAGGAATATCTGGACTAATCTGGAGAATAAAGGAACCTCACTGCTGCTGGGGCTGTGTAAACAATACAGTTACAGTTTTCAACTTGGGCCTCTACCTCCCCCAACCACACACTTATATTCGCTGGACCTAGCCTAGCTCCCTCCTGATGAACCCTTTTTGTGGGAATTCAGGAAATAGGCACCATTGAAGAAAAAGTTGCAGACAATATAGCAGACACGCACATCATCGAGAGTTGGCTATCTAGGTCAAAAGGATGTGCTTTTCCCAGTCCAGGGAGACCACTGTTTTGGAGAAGATTCCCATGAATTTCAGTGTGGAGAGCTAGTGCCTTTGGTCTGAGTAGAGTTGGTTACCATAGCAATGGATGGACTGTCTAACAAATTGTAAAGCAAAACAAATAATATTTTGTGATTACTCCATAAGAAAGTTGTATTTTCTACTATGCTTTCCCACTACAATATATTGATGTATTTAGCATTTAGTGAAACGATTAGATAGTTTTCTCATGGGAAAATCTAATTTTAGTAGGACTAGGTCAGACTAGGATCTAAAAGCTATGAGTCTCAAACAAATACTATTTTTCCCTCCCTAGAATAAAGGGTAAGTACAGATAGGGGGCAAAACAAAACAAAACAAGTAAAGAAAACAACTGCTGTATGTATAGTCAGTTTTCCCACACATCACACTTCCTCATAGTTCACATGCCATAGTTTATAAGCTCTTCAAAGGAGGGGTCAGATTTTTGTGACTCGGAGGTTATATAAACGACAAAGTTTAATAAAAACCGCACCCCACTGGACATTCTCTGTACCTGGCTGTAGAGTTCTACCGAGGAGTCTCCTTTGAGTTGATGGCCCGTGAGGTAGGTATTGTGAGAAGATTCAATGTAATAGTAGGAAAGGGGTAGTTGCAATTCTTTTATGTTCTCCTGTGACTCATCATTTTTTGAAGCAAAATTATCTTTATCCATCAGAAACCTAGATGAAACACATTTTCTTAAGAAAGTATGAGAGCAATGTGTACTCTTAAATGACAAGCAAAAAATAATTTAAAAGTTACCTCGCAAATCCTTCGAATGACATTAGACCCTGATGACACATACTGATGTTAGGCTCGAACTTCTGCAAGGGATTAAAAAAAATGTTGTTTAGGAAAAGGAAACAAAGAGGGGAAAAAAACCACCACATCATTTTTAAAAGTGGTTCTGTTTTCATCAGGAAACATCTAAGCCAAATATTTGAACTAATTTAGTAATGTAGCAGTAAGATGTAGTTTTCGGTCCAGAAGAAAATATTTATACTATGTGAGTTTCTTATACTAAGCATATTTATTTAGGAAAAAAGAGGCAGCAAGAGAAAAGAATAAGGCTAATTTATATGAAAATAACATCTATCCAGTCATCCGTGTGAAAATGTGGATTACAACAGCAGCTACCATGAAGTTGGTGGGAGGTGAATGAGACGTTTTGCACAGTCAGTTATATTTCAGTGAGTGCTCAACAACGTGATCATACTCTCACATTTTTAGCATTTTTAGTGATCAGATCCAACTGCTGACAGCTCATCCCAATTCCCAATCAGGTGACAAAACTAATTCTGTTGCACATGACAGAGGTACACTGAAGTTTCACTGCCCTATCTCCTGCCACACTCTAGTCGAAACCATCCCCACCTCTTGCCTGGGCTACTCTGAGAGCCTCCTGACCGGTCTCTCCGCATCCATCTTTCACCAGCACAATTTATTTTCCAATGGGGCCAGAGTGACGTCTTAAAAACATAAATCATGTTATTCTCCTGCTCAAAAATTTCCAAAGGCTTCCCATTTCACATGGACTAAAGTCAGCCTCTTTCCCATGGTTCAAAGGACTTAAATGTTTGGCTCACAAATACCATCGGAAATTGTGTCCACCATCCTCTGCTTGCCTTACGCAGCTCCCACTGCACTCACTTTTTTGTTATTCCTCACAAACCCTGAGCTTGCTCCTGCCTCACTTTTTTTTTTTTTGAGACAGGGTCTGTGTAGTTCAGGCTGGCCTTGAGCTCATTATGTAGCCCAGGCTGGCCTTGAATTTTCGTGATCCTCTTGACTCTGCCTCTGGAGTGCTGGGATTATAGGCATGTGCCACCATGCCTGGCCTGCCTCAGTCTTTGAGCTTGCAGCTTCCTGTCTGCTGGTTTGGAATGTTCCTTCCTTTGAATTTCATGTGACTTTACTCACGTAGGGCTCAGTCCAAATGTCACCTTCCCATAGCAGCTTTCCTTATTCCCCCTCAGCCTCCCTGCATCACCCTATCCCCTTACTCTGCTTGACTTTGCTCATAATCTGTTACTGCCTAAAGTTACACTATATCTTTATTTGCTTATTGTCTGCCACCCACTAAAATGTAAACTGCACTGAGGGCCAGTACTATCATTCTATTCACTGCTATAATTCTAATTCCCGGAACAAGGACTGCATAGTGCGAGCTAATAAATGTTTGCTAAATGACAAAAGAGGTGGAAAATCTACAGTGATTCAGTTGTGTATGCTAGAATAACAAGAAGAATTCATGCACTGATTCTTTATAACAATCACCGAGTCACAAATTCATGCAATAAAAAATGAAAGGGGTGAAGTCACAACTGACCTGTCAGAAATCCAAAAGATCATCAACACCTACTTCAAGAACCTATACTTAAACAAGATGGAAAACACAGAAGAAATGGACAGATTCTTAGAAACATATGAATTACCAAAGTAAACCAAGAAGAGATAAAAACACTTAATAAACCAATATCGGCCATCGAAATTGAAGAGGTAATTAAAAACCTACCAACAAAGAAAAGCCCAGGTTGTCAGGAATTCACAGTTGAATTTTACAAGAAATTCAAAGATGATCTAATACCACTATTCCTCAAATGCTTCAATGAAATTGAAAAGGAAGTGGTACTTCCAAAACCATTTCTGGAAGCAAGCATCACCCTGATACTAAAACTAGAAAAGGATCCAACTGAAAAAGAAAACTACAGACCAATTTCCCTAACGAACATAGATGTGAAAATTCTCAACAAGATACTGGCCAACAGAATACAACGAATTATCAAGAAGATCGTACATTTCGACCAAGTAGGATTCATCCCAGGGATGCAGGGATGGTTCAACATACATAAATCAATATATGTAACACACCATATCAACAAAGTCAAAAATAAAAATCACACGATCATCTCAATAGATGTAGAAAAAGCATTTGACAAAATTCAACACCCATTTATGATAAAAACCCTACAGAAATTAGGAATAGAGGGTATATATCTAAATCTGATAAAAGCCATATATGACAAACCAATGGCCAACATCACACTAAATGGTCAGAAACTGGAAGCTTTCACACTAAAATCTGGAACAAGACAAGGTTGCCCACTATAACCACTATTATTCAACATAGTTCTGGAAACATTAGCCAGAGCAATTAGACAAGAGAAAGAAATAAAAGGAATAAAGATAGGCCAGGAAGAAGTTAAACTATTGTTACTTGCGGATGACATGATACTCTACATAGAAGACCCAAAAAACTCCACCAAAAAACTTCTAGATTTAATAACTAAATTCAGTTACATTGCCGGATACAAAGTCAACACTCAAAAGTCAATAGCATTCCTATACACAAATAATAAACCCACTGAAAAAGAAATAACAGACGATATGCCTTTCACAATTGCACACAAAAAATAAAATACTTAGGAATCTACCTAATGAAGGAGGTAAAAGACCTTTACATTGAAAACTACAGCACTCTAAAAAAGGAAATAGAAAGGGATATCAGAAAATGGAAAGATACCCCATGTTCCTGGGTAGGAAGAACCAACATAGTGAAAATGGCTATACTTCCTAAATTACTATACAGATTTAATGCAATTCCAATTAAGATACCACCAACATACTTCAAAGAATTAGAAAGGACAATCATGAACTTCATCTGGAACCAGAAGAGACCAAGAATAGCAAAAACAATCCTAAGCAATAGGGGAAAGGCAGGG
>PVJO010031221.1:0-14574 GCA_004026905.1 Hystrix cristata
GTGTTATCTATAATGTGTCCCCCAAGCTTGTGGTACTCCGCATTCCATCA
Source organism: Hystrix cristata (assembly GCA_004026905.1). Lineage (NCBI taxonomy): Eukaryota > Metazoa > Chordata > Mammalia > Rodentia > Hystricidae > Hystrix > Hystrix cristata. The sequence goes on from PVJO010031221.1 coordinate 51, forward strand.
GCTTAGGTCTAACCTGTGTTGCCTGCATTGCCACAGGATCACTATGACTGGGGCCTGCGGGCCATCAAGTCTGTGCTTGTGGTGGCGGGATCACTGAAGCGAGGAGACCCTGACCGGCCTGAGGACCAGGTCTTGATGCGCTCCTTGCGAGACTTCAATATCCCCAAGATTGTGACTGACGACATGCCCGTGTTTATGGGCCTGATTGGGGACCTCTTTCCCGCCCTGGACGTGCCCCGGAGGAGAGACCTGAACTTTGAGGCTTTGGTGAGGAAGGCAGTTGTAGACCTGAAGCTCCAAGCTGAAGACAACTTCGTGCTTAAGGTACATGAGGCTTTCTCTCCCAAGACTTCTCTGCCTCTTAATTCCTTTCTTGGATAATGGGTTATTCTTTGTCCTTAATCCAAAGAACTTTTTAGATGCACAGATATGTCTAGTTCAAAAAAATTCATTTCAGCAGTTGTTATCAGTGACCTTCAGTGTGCATGTGCAATGAATGGTAGAGAAGATAAGAGAGAAACAGAATGCATCCTATCATGAATATTGATAGGAAACAGATACACTTAAGAGTACATAAAAACCTTAAGAAAAAAGCCAGAACTTTAATGCAAATGTAACTCAAGGCTGTTGGAACCTCTGCGCTTTGTGCTATCACTGAGGACGTTGCTAGTGCACATGAAGACCCTGGGAAGCCCTCTTCCTTCCTGTTAAAACACGGGATTAATGAAGAAAGATCCACCTGGATCAAATCTTTAATTGGGATTAAAATGGTCTCTATCAGCATCAAATGCACTCAGGATCTACCTTTTGATCAATGAGTTAAGGCTGCAAAGGATGGACTGACCACAAGGCAGAGTGACTATGCCCAGGGAATTAACTGTGCTTGGATTTCGTTTAGGTTAGAATTCATTTTTGAGTCTTTAGGGCTTTGAATACAAAGTTCTCTACATTTTGAATGCCTACTCCAGTCCTTTTTTTCCAGAAGTCTGTTATTTTTACTGTGCAATTTCGTATAAGCTAATGTCTTCAAGATGCAAAAAATTTTAGAAGTAGAAATGCCTGCATACAAACAAGTAAGCTTTCAAGCAAGAGGAGACAATTGCCACCAGAAAAGGGTCAAAGGTTTTGAAGTTCAGAGACATGGAAAGATGCTTTTCCCTCTTCAATAATATGTGTAAGAAATACATGAAAATCACTTTGGAGTTCACAAGTGGCTTCACATTATATATCACATTTGACCCCAGCCCCAGCTCCAGCAGGCCCTAAGGCAAATGATGCAGATGAGCTTATTTACATGTGGGGGAACTGGAACGCCATTCTTTCTCCAAGATGGTCCACTGGGCAAGCTCGTGGGAGAGAGAGCGTACTCCCTAATGGAACTTAGCATAAAGGGGCAGGTTCCTTGTAGGGCACTCCCAGAGGTGTTGCTAGCACACAGCCCTCTTGTTGGTAGAGACTGCACCCTGATTGTACACAAATAGAATTAAGAGTGAACTGGAATATCCACTTCCCATTACAAGCAGGTGTCTGCTTTCATTTCCGGAATTTCTTTTTACAGAAGAGAGCAAAACACTTCCTGGTCCTCTGAGCCTGTGACTGTGTGTGCAGGTTGGGCCTTCCCCCCTTCTTAACACTCTCCTCCCAAGTTCAGCAGACAGACTGCTGAAAGGTAGAGGGGAGCAGGATGACATTGTAGGTAGAAAGAAAAGGATCAGCAAAGGAGTGTGTGTGAGAAATGCAGAGACTGTGCAAGGAAATCTGCTGTGGGTAAAGAAAAAGGTATTGGGGTGACGGGTGTCAGGCTAGGGGGTAGGGACAGTGAACAGTAAGATTCAGAAGACATTATGGGACCTCGATATACAGGGCCCTAAATGCAGACTGAGAGTTTTCTCCTTAGAAGGTCTAACCCTGAAGAGACACCCTCACCCTAGAGATGAGTTAAAGCCAATGAATTCAGAAGACACTTGCGCTGAGGACGATGTCTTAGAATCAGCTCATCCCACATCTTCCCCAGCTGGCCGGGATCTGGCTGGAGCCCCTGACCCTCCTTTCCCCCATCCCACAGCTTCTCCTACTCAGAATCTTATTCTTTCTTCCTTTGCGTCAATTGCACCATATTCTGTTTCTTTCTTTTTCTCCTCTTCTACCTCACGGCTGCTCCCTGGTCTTCTGATAAGCCAGAGACTCTAGAAAATGTTCTTAAACAGATGATGTCTCTCCCTCTTTTCATTTTTTATTTGCACCCTCTATTTGACCATCTGAAAACTAACTCTTCAAAATCTGCCTCATGGAGTTCTGTTGGTATCCTCAGATTCCTTTAAAGTAATAACATAAATTTGTACTTTTAAGAAAAAGGAATGAGCGAACTCAGAGAACTATGGAATCTGAGAAGGGGACATTACAATACCTTTCTGGCAAAATGGAAAGAAGATGAAAGTGAGTTGACAGATCTGGCAGAGGAGAGAGGGTCGTGGAAAAGAACACACTTAGGACTCCAGGGGAAGAGAGGTCATGTTGGAAAACAGGGACCTGGAGAAGCTCTGGGCTTGGGGTTGGTAGTTAAGGAGTGCAGGGATGAGAGAGAGAGAGAGACAGAGAGAGACAGAGAGACAGAGAGAGAGAGACAGAGAGAGAGACAGAGCTGAAAATAGCCAGAGGGAGCATCATTAAATCTGCCTGCCCTGTAATTCTGCCACTTGGCTTCCCACATTTGTCTTTCTCTCCATACCTCCTTCCAGTTCCCAGTTCCAAAGTAATGGAAACCATGTGCCACGCTAGACATTCAATTTGAGGCCCAAAAGAAAAAATAACATATTTAAGAAAATGTAGTGCTGGCGGGGCTGTGGGGAAAAAAGAACCCTCATCCATTGTTGGTGGCAATGTAGACTGGTCCAACCACTATGGAAATCAGTGTGGAGATTCCTCAGAAAACTACAACTAGAGGTTCCATTTGACCCAGCTATTCCTCTGCTTGGTATCTTCCCAGAAGAATTAAAATCATCACACCACAGTGATATATGCACAACCATGTTCATAGCAGCACAGTTTGTAATAGCTAAGTCTTGGAAGCAACCTAAATGCCCAACAACTAATGAATGGCTAAAGAAGATGTGGTTTTTCTACACAATGGAGTACTACACGGCCATAAAGAAGGATAAACTAGAGTCATTTGTATGTAAATGGATGTTCCTTGAGAACATACTATTAAGTGAAATAAATCAGCCACTTATCAGTACACATCGAATTGTTTCTCTGATATGAGAAACCACAAGTGTAAATAAGGACAAAGGGGTATAACAGATATTATATATATATAAAAAGATAATATTCAAAAGAGAGGAGAACTAGATAGGGAAAAGGGGGATAAAGAAGGAAGGTTAAAAGGAAAGTAAAATGAAAGAGAAAAAATGGAAAAATGTAAATAAACTTGTTGCAAATAGAGAGGGGAGGGTGAATGGAAGGGAGGGGAAGGGAAGGGGGAGAAACCAAGAGACATCATGTACAGGTACAAAATAACCATGTTGATTATGATCATTATGTATACAATGTACCAACACATGTTCTTGGTAAAAAATAAAAATTAAAAAAAAAAAGAAAATGTAATGAACTCCTTGGGGAGAAACTAACACTCTTTTCAGGGTACTAGAGCTCCAGATCAAAGCCTTTCTTGGGGTCTGTCAACAGAAGGTCAGTGTTATGGCTTGTATCTAGATGTCCTCCTAAAGCCTCATGTGCTCATAGGCAGGGCTTTGTGGAAGTGGCTGGATCTAGGGTGTGTAATGTTAGGATTAAAGGTGTGAGGTACTAAAATAGCCCACATGTTGGTTTAGCATAGTTCTGAATGTGGGTAATGGGACAGCCCATGCTGGACATGGGTGGCACCACTCAAAAGGCTTATAGCCTGGATGAGATAAAAGGGAAAGGGAGGCTTGCTCACTGCTGCTTCTGCATTTTGCTGCTGCTGCTTTGCTGCCTCCTGTCTGCTGTGGGCTGTTTCTCCTCTGCCATGCCTCTGTGCCGTGTCACCCTGTCTTGGAGCCAGCAGATTATGGATTTAAATCTCTACAAACTGTGAGCAGAAATAAATCTTTCCTTCTTTAACTTGTGGGTGCCAGGTATTTGTCTCAGCAACAAGAAAACTAACACCCTGGATCCAGCCACCTCTGAAAAGCCTTGCCTGCAAGTGTGTGAGGCTTTGGGGGTACCTCTAGATACAAGCCATAACACTGGCTTTCTGTTGACAGACCCCAAGAGAATGGAAAGGCTTCGATCTGGAGCTCCAGTACCACAACGGACAGTCGGCTACCTACTCACTTACCCGCAAGTGAGGGGACTAGAAAAAGGCTAAGGCCTGACCATGTCTATAGAGTTTCCACTCACTCTTCCGCCCTGGAAAGAAAGCTGAATAACTAACCACAGGGCACCGTAATGCTCTTTGATTAAACTCACAACTTGCCATATTTGGGTCATTTGTAAGAAAATAGGTGCACCTTGAGACCATAATCCTAAGTGAAACAAATCAGACACAGGAGGTTAAATATTGTGTGGTTTCTCTTATGTGAAAAACCTAAAATATAAATAATTTAAAGAAAAAAATAGAAATATAAATAATTTAAAGAAAAAAATAGATAATAGAACACAGGGGTATACTTTGTGGAGATAGGAAGAGGGTCTGAGTATGAGGGGAAGCAGGAGGGCTGAGAGAGGAAGGAGAAGTAAAAATGATTAAAATGTGAGATATATATCTGTTTCAATATTCAAACATTTATAAATATATTTATCTACATATCTATAAATATATATATAATCTAGATATATCAATTCCTCAAGAGAAATGTAAATCTTATGTATTCTAACATATACTTATTTTAAAAACCCAGTGAAAATAATAAGAAAGAGAACATTTAAAATGTTCTCATCAGTATCCTTAAAGAAAATAAAGAAAATTATACTCATAGAATAAGAATTAGATGCCTTTTTAAAAAGGACCTGTTGGAAAATTTTAAAGAGCTCTTTGAAATGTAAAATTGTGTCACTGATGACACACAAAATTCAACAAGAGGACTGGAAGACAAAGTCAATATTATGAAACTCTGTATTATGTGTATTTGTGTACAATAAAATAAGTGTGTATATAAAAAAATAAGTATGTATAGAAAGAAACAAACACGGAGTGTGAGAGGCAAGGTGACAGTAGATCATTGAGCTAGGTTATCCAACATATCACCAATGGGAATTGTAGAAAGATACCCAAAACCCTTACTAGAGCTGGAAAGTCATGTGTCTGGACCAAAAGGACTCAGTACTGAAGAGAGTAGACATAAATGGACTTGTACGGAGAGAGGCCATAATAGGATTTCAAAGGGGTAAGAGCAAAGAATGAAAGTAGCTGGGTGTGGCAGGTCAGGATTGTAATCCCAGCACTTGGGAGGTGAGGCAGGAGAATTGCTGTGAGATGGAGGCCAGCCAGGGCTACGTAGTGAGTTTGAGGCCAGCCTAAACTACATAGTAAAACCCTGTCTCAGAAAAAAAGGGGGGCGTTGAGGACTTAGCTCAGTTGTAGAGCACTTGCCTAGCAAGCACAAGGCCCTGAGTTCAATCCCCTGCACCCCACCCAAGGGGAAAAAAAGATTGTCCTGGTTGAGTGAAGGAGTAAGGAGGTAGTGTAAGTGACCCAGGAAAACAATGAAATTCAATAGCATCTCAGGATCTCTTGTCAACAACATTGGATAATAGAGGACAAGCACAGAGCAACTTCGAGCTCAGGGGCAGGACACCTGCCTTAGTTCAGTCCTAGTGAGGGTTTCCCAGCTGGGTCCCATCATGGTGCATGACAAGGGCAGAACTGTGTTCTGCAATCACATCTCAACACAGGAAGTTAGAGTAAGCTTGATGGGGCCAGGCTCAGGATAGCTTATAGCCATGTTCTCATGAGGACTAACCGGGGCCCTACAAGAACTACTTCAATCCCTTTCAAAAGTGTGCCCCCAGGTGACCTAAGGCTCTCCCGCAGAGTCTACCTCCTACCAGTTCCCCCTCCCAGCATCACACGCTGAAGACCAGGCTCACAACACACGAACCTGTGGGGAACAAACCACACCCAAACCTTAGCGGTAGGTGTGTCTGTGAGGGTGGCACAGAGTATCTGTTAGGATGAGTAAGTTCGAAATCTATTGTACAGCATGGTGACTATAGTTAATAATAATATATACTTGAAAATTGTTGTATGGGGATCTTAAATGTTCTCAACACAAAAAAGCATGTGAGGTAATTAACATGTTCATTATTTTTATTTAATCACGACGCACACGTATATGAAAACATAACGAATACGATGCACAATTGCATAAATAAGTAACATTTTAATTCATCAGCTATACTTTAAGCTGAAGGAAGAACAGAACATGGATGCACTGTAAACACACTACATGAAAGAAGCCATTCACTAAAGATGACATATTTTATGATTCTATTTGTGTGAAATGTCCAGAACAGACAAGACTGTAGAGGCAGAATTCACATCAGGGGTTGCACAGGGCTGGGTAAGGACTTAGGGACCTACTAAACAATGGGCTTCCCGTTGGAATGGTGAGAACGCTCTAAAACTGGATAGTAGCGATTGTTGTAAATTTATGTGAATATGCTAAAAACTCCTGATTTTATACTTTTAAAGGGTGACTTTTATGGTACATGAAATATATCTCAATAAAGTTGTTTGAATGAATAAAAAAAGTCAATGGAACTGAAAGTGACTTTAATTTCTAGCAGTGTGAGTGCATGGTGGCACTGTTTAGACTCCTTGATAAGATGCCGTCTCCATCTGGCACCAGAGCCCCACACCTTCACCATCTCCACCATTCCTACTCTCTTCCTTCTCTTCTTTCTCTCTTCGGGAGTCCCAGAGTCCACGGGAAACACCCGCGGTGAGCACACTCCCCAGTTAACTAAGGCTTTCTACGAGAGCCCACCTTTTAAAGGTTCCCCGTCGATATTACCTCACTCGGGACCGGATCTCACTTGAGACAGCAGCTCGGCTCACAGAAGAGCAGTTGGCAGGTAGATGTGGCAAATCCGTCCCTCTGGCTGACCATCCTGTCTCCCCAGGTGGTCCAGCTGGAGGAGCTGCTGGCGGTGCGGCACTCTGTGTTTGTGGTGGGTGGCGCCGGCACTGGCAAGTCACAAGTGCTGAGGTCCTTGCACAAGACCTATCAGAATATGAAACGCCGCCCCGTCTGGACTGACCTCAATCCCAAAGCAGTCACAAATGACGAACTCTTTGGCATCATCAATCCAGCCACACGAGAATGGAAGGATGGTAAGAGTGGGATCCCCCAAGGGGAAAGTTCCTCTCTCCTCGGAGTTCCCTGGGCAAGCTTGGATGCAGTGGGGTGAGCTGCTGAGCTGCAGAGTGAAGAACACTGAACTGCTCTGTTTGGGACTACAACAGGCTGTGTAAAGATCCACAGAAAGGAAGAAGCCAATTCAGGCTGGGAAGGGAACCTCAGCTTTTCAGATGGTCTCCCTCCTCAGTGACCTCTTCCAGCTGCCTATTGGAGAGGGGAAGGAGGACAAGGATAAAGCAGGTCAGGAACTCAGTTGTGTTTTGCTGGGTGGAGTGCAAGCCACTGTCTGGCAACAGATTTAAGGTACGCACAAGTTAGAGAAGCGTCAGGCCCATTCCTGCAGAGGTGCTGTGGACTGGCATCCCCCAGGGGCATGCCCGTGGTGGGGAAGCTGCGTGCTAGAGACACTGTGCCCAGGCCAGGTCCCTGTGATGCCGAAGTTATCCTCCCAATCCAAGAGGACCGTTCCAAGGACTGTATTCACATCCATAGTGATTCAGAGGATTGCAGGCCCACATTCACTCTGTGCTTCTGGAATTAGGAAATCTCACCTCCTTCCCAATGCTTCAATATCTGACTCCATCAGGGCTAAACTGTATTTCTTCTTTAATTTAGAAACTTCAGTCAGAGGCCTAGAGGAAGGGAATTTAATAAGCAGCATCTCTAATTTTTATTTCACTATTACTGAGGCTTAGCATCTTTTTCTTATTGGTTTCAGTAATTTGCTTTTCTGTGTCTTATTTACCCGTGTTATTTTGTATCAGTATTGTAGAGTTCTTTGTATAGCAAAGATATTAACTCTTTATTTGTCATAGACATTGCTAATGATTTTGCCCGTCTGTTATTTGTCTATAGACAGTGCATGGCATGTTTTACCATGTACATTTTTTTAAAAATGAAATTATGTCTGTCTAGTCTTTTTAGCATCTGGGATTCCTATTCTGTTTATAACTCTTTTTAATTTTCAGCTACAGCTATAGTATCATAAATTTGGTCAATAAGGATTCTTTTTACATTAACATTTTTTATCCATCTGGAATTTATTTTTGGGCTTAGTATGAGGTAGAGTAGAAAATCAACTTTATTTCCTTCCAGATGGATAATTGATTGTGCCAGCACCGTTTATTAAGTAAACCATCCCTTCCTTCTGCATTTAAACACCAGCTTGTCATCTGTTAAATTCTATACTGAGATCTGAGTCTAGGCTTTCTCTTATGTTCCATTCTTGTATTTATTCGATCCTATATAAATGTCTTTCATTCAAGTTATAATCATTTAAAAGTGTATTTTAGTATCTAATGAAGTAAGTTGCTCCTCAATGTTACTTTGTACTTTTCTTACATAGCCTCAGGCACTGCTTTTTCCATATTAAATTTCAGCTCCCCATTAAAGTTAACATTTTAAACTTTCTTAGAATTCTAAATAAGATGTTATCAAATTTATACATTAAATTTGGGCAAAGTGACAAAGATGATAAAATAATCATAAGTCTGTAGATATTAAGCAATATAACTTCAAAGAATATGGAATATAGCCTTTTAAGACTTTTAGGAAAACTTGACTAAGAATAAAAATACAGTGAGCTATTAGAATATACCTTTTACAAAATTAGATAGGTCCAATAAATAAAAAACAAGTGTATGCATAGAAGAATTTGAAAATACATCATCACACTCAATATAACACATAGTTATAGAACTTTGCATCCAATAACTAGAAAATATCTCTCTCTTGGTTGATCCATGGAACATTTCTAAGAATTAAAAATTTAGTTTGCTACAGAGGAATCAATAGATTTCAAAAGTATCAATTTATAGACTATGTTCTCTGATAACGCAATAGAAACAACTAGCAAGAAAATAAGCCAAAGTAATTTTACTATGAAACTGTAAATCAAGAAATGTTTCTCCACTCCTGGATTAAAAAGAGAATTGAATTGCCACCAATAAAAAGAAGAAGAATTATTGTCCTTAACATAACTCCCTAAAAGTGTTATATATAAATACAAACCACTGCAAGAACTAAGGAAGGAGGAGGTGGAAAAGGAGGCGGAGGAGGAAGGGAGGAGGAGAGGGAGGAGGAGGAGGGAGAGGAGGAAGAGAATAAATACTTCATACAAAATCTATGGGACAACTAAAGCCCGGTAAGGAAAAACTTAGAACTCTATTATAGAAGCCAGGCTGGAACTAAGGGAAGTATCTATAATAAACAATTGCTCAAATTAAATTTGAAGAAAATTAGAGGAAAATACTAATAAAAAATTAAATCTGAAATAAGAAAAATCATCAAAAATACATATAAGTATTGGTTCTTTGTAAAGACCAATGTAAATTAATTATGAGCATAATTAATTGGGAATAAGGTAAAAACATGATTAGGAATTAAAGAGGATATGTAACAGTGGATATAGGTAAGCTTAAATTAAGAGACTATTTAATTAGATGACACATATTTGAAAAATGAACCTATAGCAAACATATATTAGCACTTACTCAGTAAGACATAGAAAACTTGAGTAAATTAATGAAAAGAACAATTTAAAGGTAGAACAAAATTAATATTTCCAAAATCATAAAAAGATAGCTCTGAAATAATCCTGTGGAGTCAAAGTATTCTTGATATCAACTATCATGTGGAACCAAAATAATAACCCAATTTTACCTATTAATATAGATGCAGAAATTCTGAATAGAATATCAATAAATATGATGCAACAGTAGCTAAAAAAAAAAGTACAGTTTGACCAAGTAGAATCTATTCTAGGAATGTAAATATAGATCAGTTTTTAAATGTATGAATAAAAATAATTGATAAATTAAAGGAGAAAATCATTTGATCAATCAATACTTAAAACTCATTAGTCATTCCTAATAGAAAGTTCTAGGTAAAATACGAATAGAAAGATATCTCATACTCTGTACTTAAAGCTGAAGGAAAAATGGATGCTCTCTGAATAATGATACACCAAAGCCCTTTCCATTAAAATCAGAAACAAGTTAGGCAGGCCTACTATCAACATTATTAATCAGTCTTGCATATGGGGGCTCTAGAAAATGTTGTAGGACAAGAAAAGAGGATATATGGTGAAAACTAGAGTAAGAAAGGGTATTGTTTTGCTCATTCTGCAATTTGACACCTAGAAAACCCATGAGGTACTACTGAAAAACCACTAGAATTAATAAAAAAAATTTATTAAAGATAAGCGATGCAATAGCCAGCTAGAAATAGAAATAAAGAGGCAGAAAATGCCATCCACAACAACAATAAAAAACCTTGAAATTTTGTGCCAGGGATTGAACTCGGGGCCTTGTGCTTGCTAGGCAAGCACTCTAACCACTGAGCCAAATCCCCAGCCACCTTGAAATATTTAGGAGTACATTTAGCCTAGGGATATATTAAAATGCTATACATTTTTATTATGAAGATAAGACAATATATGACTAAGTGAAAAGACATACCATATTATTGACTGGGAAAGTTTAATATCATAAATATCACTTCTACCCAAATTAACGTATAGATTCCATGTAATGACAGTAAGAATCACCTTGAGTCTTCTCTCAAAACCAATCTTGGGCAAAATTTGCTACAGTGGCAACTGCAAAAAATAAAAACTACATAAAAATTGGGGCTGGGGATTTAGCTCAGTGATTAGAGTGCTTGCCTTGCAAGCACAAGGCCCTGAGTTCAATCCCCGGCACCAAAAAAAATAAATAAAAATAAAAGGCAGTGTATGTCATGATGACTGGCTGGGTCCTTTCTCACCTAAAATGCTGGTACTGTCAGGTGTCACTGTTTCTGCTTGTTCTGTGGTTCTCGTGGATGTTAGGAAATGAGTGAAGCACACACATAGTGCACCTTGGTGCTGTCACATTTTTGGTAGAGCGAGATGTAAAGTCAGGTCTGACCCGCCTTTTCTATTTACACCTCCTTCTGAGTGTGGTAGCCAATGGGGGAAAGTCGTATTAAGAAAATGAGGACTCATGGTGAAATAGAAAATAAGTTATCAGTGTTTCCTTTTAGGATTGTTCTCCTCCATCATGCGGGACCTTGCCAACATTTCCCATGATGGCCCCAAGTGGATTTTACTGGATGGTGACATAGACCCAATGTGGATTGAATCTCTGAACACTGTCATGGATGATAACAAGGTATGAAATGCAGGGGGATCCGCACATTAATTCTAATCATCTATGAAGCTGGTTGCCCAGTGTGGCAAATGCATTTGGAAATCTAAATTCCACACGATGGTTGGACAAGAGTTAGCAACTTCTGCAGGCATCTGTGACAGACATCTCTAACTAACATATTCCCAACCTTAACCTCGGCCCGCTGAGGTGCACTGTCATTGCCCACCTCACTTTTGGCACCTCGCTTTTGGCATGGTTGAAATTTCCTTCAGAACGTTCTGCCTACAGACTCATTTTATATTTAGAATTGAAAAGAATTTCAAATCATCTATTCAAATTTTTTTTTCTAATTCTTGTAAGTAAGGAAAATAAGCATCAGAAACATTCTGAACTGGTCAAACATCTTCCACAGTGGTAAATACTCATGCATTGCAAGGTTTTTTTAATATAAATAATGAAACTTAACTGAATGCCAGCAAAATGGCTGTTAAGCTGATAGCTGCTCCTAAACTTGTGCAAAATGCACGTCCAGATCGGAAGTGTTAAAACGGCTTCGACATTCACAGAATCATTAGAATAAATGCATGCTCTCCCAGCGGGACTACTTAGAAGGAAGAGCAATAATATGAAACTGAAGCACTTTTCTTTTAATAGTTTTATTATTACAATATGGTCTAGTCATTCAAATTATTGACATAGATTTAAAGAGTTTAAATAACTTTTTTTCCATGATTCTACAGACACACACAGAGGACAAGAAAGTGGGATTGGAGGGGGATGCAGGGGGAGATAGGATTATTGTAGAAAGTAACATATAATCAAAAAGAAGAAAGCAATCATCCTGTCTTTGTTTTGTGCTACTATAACAGATTACTAGAGGTTGAGTAATTTACGAGGGAAAGACACTTATTTGGCTCACAGTTCTAGAGCCTGGAGAATCCAAGATGGGGGCCACATCTGGTGAGGACCCTCTTGCTGTGCCATCTCATACACAGGAAAGAGAAGCACAAGAGAGCTAAGAATGGAACTCGCAGCCCGAACCCTTTCATAATCAGCATTAATCCGTTTTTAAGAGCCGAGGCCTCATGACCTCATCACCTCTGGAAGGTCCCACTTCTTAGTGTTGTTCTACTGGGATTTAAGTTTCCAACACATAAAAAACATAATCAAACCGTAGCGCATCCACAACCCTGACTGACAGTAATCCAGCAAACCCACCAGCCGTCAGTGCGTCCTACTCCTCCTCTCGCTGGGTATCCTGCCTGCTCTTCCCAGGTGCTGACCCTGGCAAGCAACGAGAGGATCCCTCTTAACCCCACCATGCGGCTCCTCTTTGAGATCAGCCACCTGCGCACAGCCACTCCAGCAACTGTCTCCAGAGCAGGTAAGGCCCTGCAGGTGATGCTGGGCAACGACGAGATTCCCCGAGGGCCAGAAACCTGCTCATCCGAGCCCTGGCCTAGTTCTCAGCCCTAATCCACGCCCACAAAGGCAAACAGGTGCTAAGTATCCAGCGTCGTCTAATTTCGTTAATTCAGAAGTGCCGCGGCATAGCCTCTGAGCCGAACAACTGCCCACTGCCCAGAAGTGTCTTGAGTTAGGCCACGTCTAAACTCCAAGTCTATGGAGATGACCATCCCTCACCATATTTCATTAACTCAGGGTGCAAAAGATCCGTGTTATCATAATTTTCTTCTCTCTCCATGATTAAATTTATTAGCAAAAAGTAGAGGATAAAAAGAAACTACTTGGCAAAATAATCAACCTCAAAGAAATACAGTGCATAATACTGGTGCCCAAGGCCTGGGGCAGGAGGAAACAAAGATGTTGTTCAAAGGGTACAAAATTTCAGTGATGTAGGATAAGTTCTTCAGATCTTCTGTGCAACATGGTGCCGATAGTTAACAATACTGTGTTGTGTACTTTGAAAATTTTGCTAGGTAGAGCTCAGGTTAAATGTTTTTAACACACACACACACGCACACACACGCACACGCACACACACACACACACAGAACCAAAACAACAAAAACAGAACAGAGCAGGAAGAAATTTTTGAAGGTGATGGATGTGTTTATTACCTTGATTGTGGTGGTAGTTTCACAGGGGGATGCATATATCCAAATTCAACAAACAGTATACATTAAATATGTATAGTGCTTTGTGTAGCAATTATACCTCAATAAAGCTGTAAAAAATATTTTGCAACTGGGAAGGGATCTAGAGATGAAGGGAGGAGGAGGGGGAAGAAGAGAAAAAAGAAATAGAAAGAATTAAGCTGTGTTATGTACATGTACCAATTCCTCATGACATATAAATCATTATGTACAGAAAATATGTACTAATAAAATTTATTTAAAAATAAATAAAAATTTAATTTTTTATAAAATAACAAATTAATATTAAAATAATGAAAAAATAACATTTTGATATCTACCATAATATCAGATTCCTATTCATAGGCCTCTGTGCATGGGGCAGGACAATTGTCTCCTAGTCTGTATCAGTTTCCCAATTCTGCTGTAATAAGTGTAACAAATCACCATAAACTCGGTGGCTTTTATAACAGCAGAAGTGTATTCTCTCACATTGCTGGAAGTCAGATGTAAACATCTAGATCAGAAAAGCTGCATTCCCCCCAGAGGCTCTTCGGGAGAATCCTTCCTTTCCTCTCCCAGCGTAGGTGCTCACTGGCCTGTGGCCCTGTGACTCCAATCTCTGCCTTCTTCACACAGCTTTCTCATCTGCGGGCATTGTTCCCCTGCTGTCTCCAATAAGGACTGTGGTGAATAACCTACTCAAATAATCCAGGACAATCTCATCCCAAAAATCTTTAGCTTAATACCTGCAAATTCGATTTTTCTAAATAAAGTCACACTGATTTGAAAGTTCAAATAGTCAGGTGGAGGACTTCCATTCGATTCACTGTATGCTCCCATACTATGACCAGTATTGATACTTGATCACGACATTCTTTCTTCCTGAGCCCGTACCTTGTCTTGTGTCCTTCTCCACCCTGCTCTCCGTTCATCTGTCATCTATCAGTTGGTA